>JARJDZ010006760.1:0-12259 GCA_030264555.1 Aleochara sp. GC000083
AAAATATTTTATGTTTATAGTTTTATGGAATTGTATCGCCTCCCGCAGCACCTCATGCTGGAGGTTCTCGAGTCGGTAGAGCCACATTTAAGCACTGGTATTCGGAATTCTCGAATTCATTACGGTAGGGAGCTACCAGCGCGGTCTGTATAGGTAATGATGCATTGCTTAATTTAAGCCAAGTTCAAGTTATCGATGCATGCTGAGGTTGAGGTTGCGATGCAAAATCATTTGGGACCTACATTTATTAAATTCCAAAATGCACAAGAATCCTATCAAATGAGAGTAAGTCTACTTAATTTAATTAAATTTTTATTATATATGGGGTAAAAGGGTTCTTCTTTGATTATATATATATATATATATATATTGTTTTCAGCTTTATGGAAAGTGATATGGAAAGTGGAAAGTGATATGAAAGTGATATTGAGCATGCGTATCTCAACCGAAAAGGATACCATTCCAAAAATGAACAAATTGTAAAGTAGAAATGTTTATTAAAAAATCATAAGTAACGTTAACTAAGTTTTTAGATTAGTGATATGCGGGGAATTTGTATATATGTATATATATATTATATACATTTATTTGGTGTCAAAGTAATATTGGCGGACAGTATCGTTAGTTACTTGAGAATTCCGCATTTCATTTGGAACAATTCCTAATGACACCTATTAGGAAAGCAGTAGCTGAGGCTCCCGAAGTTAAATATAACTAGGGACATCGGCGAGCCAGAAGTACAGTGAAACGCTGTATTGACCTTTTGAAAGCTCGTTTTCGTGCAATTATTAATTGTGCAGTAATTTTACACAACATTTTGTGCAACCACAATGTTTGGATGGACAATTATAACATAGCTGATTAACTTGCTGATGGTGAACGAAGAAGCAGGAGAAATAATGTAGTCCGGAATTATTTCACTGAGCACACAAATTAGAATTGAATGTGTCCTCAGGACATTTGGCCCTCGACGGATAAACTATTGAAATCCCGGAATATGTTAATACGATTTAAAATTTGATAGTCATGTCTGGGCCGCATTTGCCCCAGAATTGGATAGTTAGAGTTGGTTTCCATGTGGGTGTTTATTGTTTCATTCTCCTAAATCCTACCTATGTGCGAGCATATCCAAAGATACGGTAGCAGCCGATTGATCGCACGCTAGTGTAACGAGGACCTCTCGTTTAACAGAAATCGAAACCAAAGAGGTGCGTTGGTCAGCCGCCTTCGCACGCAACCGCGTTCCTCAACTCCCAGAACTCCGTCATCATCCAACACGAGGAGTAACCGCGCATGGCAAACACGCAGGGGTACTGTTTACAGGCCCTGCGTACAGGATACAGTCTCAAGTCACCGGATACCATAAAGGAGGGACGGGCCACTAATCGCCTCAAGAGAGAGTGAAGACCGAACACAACTGCACCTGAACGGCAAACGATGCGGCAGGAATGGCCACTTCGCCTCCTCATTGGTCGGCTTGTACGACCCACTGAGTGGGTAGCAGGTCTATTCTAATCCCCAACCTGCAGGGTGCAACTGTTAAGGGTCACAAACGCAGGGTCATCCATCCCTCGGTACGGCACGCATAATACCTTGGATTTCGGGGTTCGTTAGCATCGCCTTGACCACAAGGATCAAGAGTACTAAGCCTCACCACCAAGACAAGGTGGAGCCGCGACGGGGATTTTGTAAAGTGTCGTACTCATTGAGTTCTGAATCAAGTATTTGGTCCACCCAGCCCTCAATTTCCGCCCGAACCGCCAAGGAGTCGGAGAATACCTAACGCAACTGGTTTAAACGCGATTTAGTATTATGACTACTATCTCTTAGGGGAAACCGGGTAATCACCGAACATAGTTACAAAACGTTGAATAAGTGTCATGCGCGCCTTTAAGGTTCCACGACTACGAACTAATGCAACATCTGTGGTTGGAGCCATGGAAAGATGGGAGAAACTCACCGCTTAATTAGGCTACGCTTTGGCAAATGTGGTGGACCGTCAAGATGTTAGTCCAACCTGTCGAAAACGGCTTCTTCTCAGCCAAGTATCCGGCTCAAAGAACCACTTTTATGTTGAGGCATAGCATAACACAAAAATCCAAGCATTAAAAAATTTTTCATTTATCCTATTGAAATCTACTCTAAAAAGTGTCCTAACCTTGTAAAAATTATATTTAAGTAACTTGCGAAATAAAAAAGTTATAAGGCTTTTTCGAAAATGGCGAAAATAAAACTTTCGTTTGTAGCGCAAAAACAAAACGCGATTGGCAATTTTTGAAAACGGCAATGAATTTATCTCAAAAAAGACATCGCGAATGCCTAATTAGTTTTTTCGTATCTCTTACCATTACGCAGATTCCCTATAAAAACATCGAAATTAGTCCACCCTGTACATCACTACAGAGCAGCATCTGCAGCTCTGTTGGCATACATTCTACGAAATGATGTCGACATGGCCTTAATTCGAGAACCTTCGATCTATATAGGCGAGGTGAAAGGACTAGACGTGAAGGATTGGGTATTTATTGTCGCAGATCCGTCATGTATTCCTCGCACTTTAATCATTGTGAAACAAAAGCTTAAATTTATACCCCGCTGGGACCTTTGTTAAAGGGACCGCACAAAAGGCACACTGGTGCCTATATATATACTCAGCTCCGGGTAATTCCTTAACGACCAACCGGGATCACCACCACCGGAAGCTATACACCTGTTGATTACAAATTGCCACAACCAGCCACATCACACATTTGGAGGAGCACAGGCACAAAACAAGTTGGTACGGCGCCGTGTAACTTGCGAGGACGGATTGTGCCAAATAGTGGCACTCTCTTGAGCAATGTTACAAATGCTGCGGTATGGGTTAACCGTAGGCATTTATTATGAAATAAGTGGTTTGCGATGAGGGCAAGTCCTGAGGAAGTCACAACGATATAGACGAAAAATTATTTGTAAATGATGAATTTACATATTTGTTGATGGTGCGTTCTGAATGCGATGGTTGCGAGCGCAAGATTGTCTCTTATGCATAGACGAACGTAGGAGATGTTTGCGGACGNCATTATTTGTAAATGATGAATTTACATATTTGTTGATGGTGCGTTTTGAATGCGATGGTTGCGAGCGCAAGCTTGTCTCCTATGCATAGACGAACGAAGGAGATGTCTGAGGACGACGACTATGTTCTTCGGAGCATTTTCTATCCAAAAACTATGGACTGGTGGTGGTGCATGGCTAAATGCAACGGGGTGCGAGCGCAAGTTTTCGCTCCGTATGCATATATGAAGGAAGAAGGAGAAGCTGATGTTTGAGGATGAATATGCTCTTCGGAGCATTTTCTATCTAAAAACTATAGACGGTGATGGTGCATGGCTAAATGCAACGGAGTGCGAGCGCAAGCTTCGCTCCGTATGCTAAAGAGAGTGAACGAATTTGTTCTCCGGAGAAATTTTGTGAGCAACAACATGGTGTGGTGGTGAGCGCCGTCGTCGCCTAGTTGACAATTAAATAGCGAGCCAACCCCAGCATACACAGCGCGTTCGCGGGATCAGTTATGTTCATCATGACTCCGCTTATGCGAACAACCACATGCACTTGTTGCATTCATAATAGCGAATTTTCTCTCCGGAGTATTTTCGTGAAAAATTACAAATGAAGGAAAATGGTGGAGATGGTTGACGGCGACGGTGAGCAAGCGTTAGCTCTGACTTCCGTACGCTTCAATGTCCGAAAGATGGTGTATTAAGCCGAATTTGTTCTCGAGCATTTTCGTGCGCAATAAAACGAATCGTTAAGGAGCACGGTTTCGTTCGCACGTTCTGGTACATTACAATAGAGAGCGAGTGCTTCTTAGTGAAGCGAATGCAGTGATAGTCGATCGGTGTTTGGGATTACCCATTGGCAGGAAGTAGCTTTGGCTAATTTCTTAGTTAATGTCAATCGTTGCGACCTAACTCGCCTGCGGCGCCTTTTTTCATCGTTTTTGGTGCGTTCTGGTGGCCCGTTGCGTGAGCAGTTGACCTAACCTATCCCATCTTTCTACGAACAAACCTAAGCAGAAATGTGAAAGTTTCACTATGCTAACCTAGGTTGGGTAAATTTTGATTGGGCTAACCTAAGTTATATTGCCAAAGTTTCACTATCGTAACCTAAGTTGGAATTCGGCCGCTCGGGTGCTCGTTGCAAAGAGACGAGCGCAGTATTTCTTGATCGTGCGCGCATGCATGCGGCCGCGTACTGCATGCAAGAAGCTGCACGCTCAGATGGCAGGCGCGTTATTTCTTTTGCGCACGCGCGGGTGATTGCGTGCATGCATACATGTAGGCGGCGGTGTGCTTACGGGCGCGTTACTTCTTTTGCCTGGACGAGTGTTTGGTACGAGCGATTGCATGCATGTATGCAGGCGGCGATGTGTTTTCGGTTGGATCCTGTCTTCTTGCTTGCGCGTTTCGGCGACGAACGATTGCAAGCAGAGGTAGAGTCCGCTGTTTGCAAGTTATATAAAGGTAAAAATATAATTTCAAAACAAAGACACGTGGTGTTCACAAGTGGTCACCCATCTAAGTAGGAGTCTAAGAAACACGCTGCCAATAAACACCCATGTATTCTGTGAGCATAGGCCGTAAAGAGTACGCTCATACAAATGCTTCGTGGCCCGATGATATGGCAGAAACCAAAACAGCAACGAAGAAACAGCAATAGTCCATAAAAGCAATGGTCAATACAGCAGTCACCAAAACAGCAGCGCCTCCAAAACAGTAGACACTGTAATAGCAAAATCGACGATATAGCAAAAAATAGCAGCATGAACCAAAAATATAACTTGTTCTCTGTCACTCTTATTTGGGTATATCTACACAATGAGCCAATCATCAACAGAGTGGAAAAATTGTTACCCAATGCTAACTTCTTAGTCGAAAATCGAGCATCAATTACCGTTTGGTATCTTTCAATCCAATAATTATTCAGTAAATCAGTTTTATTTTATGAATTAAAAAAATAAAAATAAAAAGGAACCGGTCATGTATATACCACAAGAATTTTTGAACGAATATTTTGTTGATTGGACATTTAACTGGTCGTTGTTTTAATGTCTGCTATAGATATCGATTCATTTTACACAAAAGAATGGTAGCACGCTGCAAGATTGTGATTGTGTATCGAGAGTATGCCTCCTTTTCGAGCTGGGCACGTTGGCCATAAAGCATGTGGCCAATGGTTTATGGTTTACGGCGTTATCAAAGAAGTTTCATTATAAAAAAAATATACAGAGTTTGATTCTCCCAAGCAGTCAATTAAATTTGCAAGTTTTGGGATTGAAATTTGTGATTTGTATGCGTTGCATGTGCGTTTATTACTAGTGTTAGTGGAATTGTTAGTGGAAAGAGTAGTTACCCAAAACACAACACATGCATGTTTAAGAAATGATTATTTCGATTGACCATTGTTCCTTGCCACAGTGAAGGAAAAAAATTGGTACCAGTTTGCCGATGGTCCCTTCCGGGAGGCTGCAATAAACCCCATGCTTATTTTACCCAAGCGATAAAAAACTAATGCTCACACGAACAATGCAATGAATTTTACGCTTGATATCCAGCAATAATAATTATTTTCTACACCAAATATCGGATTCCAAAATATCAAACAGATTTGTAGCAACCAAAACGCACGTTATCAGTAATTTCGAAATTTTTCAAAATTATTTCATTCTGATTTAATAACTGTACCAAATCGTGTTATAAAACGAACACTTTTACTACATTTATTGAGGGTTGCTTGGGTTACCATAAAAAAACCTTCCTATTTTCTAGTATTTCGTCAAGTTTTGACGGTAGTTTTTATACATATAGTTTGCTATTATAGTGTCTGCTATTTAGGAGGGTTTGCTATATTGGTAGTTGCGGTTTTCTGACTTGCTCTTATGGGTTACTGCTCTTTCTTCGTTGCTGTTTTGGTTCCTGCTATTTCATGGTGGTACCACAAATGCTTATATATCATATTGTAACGGAGCAGAATGTTGGAGGTCTGCTCCTGAAGGTGTGGGGCTCCGAACTCGGGTTTAAGCTACTCACTTGGGACTGCACTCACGTGGACGCCACACATCACGCCGCCGTACGGTTCCATCACCAGCCCAGGCAGGCCTCAAAAGTAGCCAGAAGGCTCTGGGTCTGACAACTTCATCGCACGAAAGACGCAACCAAACAGCCAAGAGACAAACGAGAGCACATAACACGAGAAGACCGAATCACGAAGGTGTTGGAAGGTGGGGAGTGATTAGGAGATGTAAGAAAGGTTGCAGATAATACACGCCACAAAACACCGAGCATGGTCGTTCCGTTACAACACTCAGAAGAACTGCATGGTATTATTTTGGACTATAATAATAATTATTTTAGATAATCACCTGGTGAATTTCTTCCTCCATCGTCTAAATAATCTCTAAACTGAATCACGCATTTATTACGCAACAAACCAAATCTTTTGCAGAGGGAATCTATTTCATTTTCTCCATATCCAGCTGTTATATCGCTGGACCGTTCATTTATTTCCAAAATTCGGAACTGGCTGAGAATATTATTTTCAGGCGTAAAAGAATTAACGACCATCCAGCGATTCAAGCTAGTTATCACGCTTTGCAAAAACTTTCTATTTATGATAGGAACTTTGTTATCATTAATGATATCAATTGTGCCAAACTTCAGTAGTTTGATAGCTGTTGCAACTTCAATAAGTTTGTTTCCCTTGTCAGTATTTTTCAATGATTCCAGAAGTCTTATGGTTTTCTATCTGCATATATGTCGCAGTTCTACTTTGCAATACTTCAGAAAGCAGCGACAATTGTAAAGGACATCGTACATTAGCGCTAAATTCTGAAAAAAATTCTATGATGAAAGGTGTTTCTGCAATCCCAGATACATGCAATGTTCGTTTTTTTTACGATTCCCGTCTTCGCCAGCTTGTTTGAAATGTATCGACAATGCTTCAAAATTTTGCTAAACTGCAGTCAATGTTCTAACTAGCTACCCACCTGAGGCCTAGCACACGACCAATGATTTGAATTTGAACACCTAAATTTTCTGCACATGACACCAATTCTCTCTGATTTTTTCGAGACTGATGTTAAAGACTACAATTTATCCATAAAAATTTGGAAATGGTTAATTCCGTTGACTTCATCTACTGCATCCCCAACTGCTAATTCCAATCGATGATTCAGACAGTGCCATTTAAGGATATTTGGGTACTTGTATAAGTTGATCGGCCACTCCGGTATTGTGTCCTATAAACGAAATTAAATTGTGCGCCAAGAAACTGTTGTCGAAGCCATAACTTTCCAGGCAATTTAAATCTAAATTCAAAAATATATAGTGTAAATCTTCGTTTTTATTTATTTCGCACTTTAAATAAATAATTAAAGTTGACTTCTTACTAAATGTTGTTGATTTGTCGATTAGAATGGATATTTTACCACTATTCTGTATAATGGTCTTGCAAATTTTTGATTTCATATTTTCTGCAATATGATTGATAATATTGGTGCATAAAAATCTTGATTTTAATCCAAGAGCAATTGTCGTTCCATTTAATTCTTGAAGTTTTAAAAGATCAAACAAATCGGAAAATGGACGATTATTATATATATATTCATGGCCCTCTGAACCCTATTTAGGGTGTCGTGTTTTTGTTTTGTTTCTACATTTTCACTACTTCTTTGCAATTCTTTCGGTCCGTGGTTAGTGATTTGGCTTCTACCTTGGTGAGTCCTCTTTCCTTGAGTAGCTGATCTCATCTTCCCATGTTTTCTTCGGTCTATCCCTTTTACGCTTTCCTTGTACGCGTGCTTCCCATATCTTCCGGGTTTGTGTATTGTGGTCCATTCGTTGCATGTGACCCCACCATGATAGTTGTCGCTCTCCAATGGTCGTTTCTATACTTTTAACCTCTAGTTCTTTTCTGATGTTTTCGCTTCTTATTCTATCCCGTAAGGTTACTCTATACACTCTTCTTAAGAATCTCATTTCGGCTGCTCTACACTGCCGTAAATTAGAGTCGGCCTGTATATTTGTTTGTCTTTTTATCTCACTATTATTTGTTATATATTTGCTTAATGAATAATACAATATATTCGTGCTACACACTCTATGGTTTACATCAGCCTCTTGGTTCCCTGTAATCTATTACTACTCCTAAGTATTTGTATGGTCTCACTTGTTCGATTGCTTTATTCCCTATATGTATATTAATTATTGGGCTTTGGTTGGAAACAGCCATTACTTTGGTATTTGTAGTGTTCATTCTCATTCCATACTTATTTAGCAGTTCATCCCATTTTGTCAATTTTTCTTGCAGCTCTTGCTCATTATTTGCTAGGATCGCGATATCATCGAGTATTTGTACTCTTTCCATATTCCGGTATCCTATGTTGACTGGTTTCAAGTTTAAGTTGGAGTCTTGTATTATTTGATTTATGTATATAATGAACAATAACGGGCTTTAACTGCCTCCCTATCTTACTCCTTCTCGTTCTTCGGTATAAACTTTGTACTGCTTTTATTTGTTTTCGGCTTACTCTCATATTTTCTAGACTCTCCCATAATTTATTTCTTGGTACTTTGTCGAATGCCTTCTCCAGATCTATATATGCTAAAAACAGACTCTTTTGTCGTTCTAGTGTTCGTGCGATAATGGTCTTTAGGGTGAATATATGATCACTTACTGATCCCCTAGGTCAGAATCCGCTTTGCGATTGATTAATCTGTGTTTCAACTGTCTTTCTTATGCGTTTTTCAATAATCTTTTCACAAATTTTTGTGATTGTTCCTATTAGCGTTATTCCTCTGTAGTTTTGGCAGTCTGTCTTCTTCCCTGCTTTGTATATGGGAGTGATCATACCTGCTTCCCATTCTGTCGGCACCTGTTCTTCATTACAAATTCTGCTAATTAAGTTATACAATTGCTTTCCTTCTTGTCCTAGTGGTTTCACCATTTCTGCCGTAATTTTGTATATACCTGCAGCTTTCCCATTTTTAAGACTTTTGACTGCCTCTTCTACTTCCTCCTCCGATATATTTACCTCCTCTATAAGTATTTGTCCCTCCCATGTCTGTTCTTCTTGCTGAGTATACCCCTCGTTTAGCAGTTCATGAAAGTATTCCTTCCATCTCCCCATCTTTTCTTCTCCATTCATTAGTAATTTCTCATTCTTATTTGTTATTATGCATTCCTCTTTTTTCCCCTGTCTCAATCCTTTCAGAGTTCAATAAAATAGTTTTTGGTTCTCTTTTGCATTTTCCTCCATCTTTTCTCCTAATGTTTGCCACCACCGTTGTTTTTCTCTTCGTTTTAATTTCTCAGCCTGGTTGGTTCCACATATTTGTTTTGCTGCATCTATTATTACTGTTTTTAGTGCCTGCCACTCTTCTTCTAGACTCTGCTCTTTTTTCCTGGTAACGATAATACTTTTCTTCTTATTTCCTCTGTATTTTTCAGCTATTGGTTCTTCCTTTAGTTTGTATGATCTGATGGTCTCATTATTAATTTGTCTGTTATTTATATTCCGTTCTCTCACCTCTTCTTTCTTTATTTCTGCTGTTAACAGGTACTGGTCACTGTTTATTTCGTAGCCTCTTTTGACTCTTACATCAATGATTTTGTTTTTGTTTTCCCTTCCCGTGATTATATAATCTATTATTGATTTTTCGTTTCTGCTGATTACTTCTCTAGTGTACTTGTGTATTTCTCTGTGCTTATAAAATGTGTTTGCTATTATCAAATCTTGCTCTATACAGCATTCAAGAATTCTTACCCCATTACTATTTCTGTAACTTTCTCCATATCTACCAATGACATCACTATAATTTCCATCTTTTTTACCTACTCTTCCATTCAGGTCTCCCATTATATATTTCTCTCCCTTTACTTTCTGTTTCCTCTATTAACTGGGTCCAGAACATATCTTTGGAAATTTTGTTGTCATCTTCATTCGGTCCGTATGCTCCTATTAATGTCGTTATTTGGTTAGTGTTTTTGTTTCTTAATTTTATTGAAATTATTCTCTCACATATTGCTTCCCAATCCTGTAATTCGCTTTCATTCTTCCTATGTATAAGACATGCCACACCTGATTTCGCTCTCTCAAATTAAAACTCTATTTCATCTTCTTTGTTGTTTACACTCCTAACGTTCCATGTTGCTATTCGTCATTTTTTCCGTTCTGTTTTGTTTTGTTGTGCTGTTTGGGTTTTCATTGTGTTTGTTATTGTGGTTCTTATAATATTTATTGCTGTCTGTTTTTCCGGTTCATTCCTAAGTTTTTTACCTGTTTCAGTATCTCTTCCTTCTCCTCCTCTTTTGATATCTTATTTTCACCCTGTTGCCCATGGTAATCTCTTCTTTGGCTCTTTTCCTGATTTCGTATTGTATTTCTCTTGTTTGAACATGTATACAAATGTATATTTGTCATCCTCTCAATTTGCCTTACTTTTTCTAATGGTTCCTTTTCTGCTTCCATTAAAATTTTTTCGGCACTAATATGTGCTGAGCTCTTAACATGGTCACATATTTTTTCCTTAATGACGCCAACTGTGCACTTTTCTCCTTAGCATAATAAGTTACAGAAATCGAACTCTTCTCTTTCGAAATGCTGGCTCCTTGACTCTAAGATATTGATCCCTAATTAGGGTATATAAATTGGCCTTTTCAGCATAGCGCCGAATGGTCGGACTATGATTTGGGTTTTTTTATTGTTCTTGGGTTTGTTAGATGGTGAACAGGTTTTTGATTTCGTTGTATTTGATTTTTTAAGCTTTTCGATCAAATCTTTTCTTCGTTGGTTGCTCCAGGTTATGATGCCTTTGTCCTCAATGTCTTTATGGATATTCTCGTTAGGTTTGTACCAGGGAGCATTGACGCCCGCCCGGATTATCCTGTTGTATTTTTGTTTTATGGTTAGGTGTAAAGTGGTTTGTACCGCCCAGAGTTCTTGTCCGTAGCATAGTTGAGGGATCAGGACTCCTTCGATGAGGAGTTTTCTGTTTTTAATAGAGTTGGTCGTTTTTGGCAGGCCCTGGATCTTTCCTATAGTTTGTGTGGAGATGTCTGCACTTTTTTTGAAATGGCTTTTCAGGTTTCCCGAGCGGTTGATGGCGATTCCCAGATAAGATCATTTTTCTTATAGTAGTTGAAGAGGTTTTGTACCCTAAGCAGTGGCGGATTTAGGTGGCGCGGGGCCCGAGGCGCAATTAGATTTTGGAGCCGCCAATTTCGGGTTCGAGGCGCAAAAAAATTTTGGAGCCCATCTGGGGCCCCCCAAGTCCATCATTTGATGATATACGGGGAAAAACTTCTGGATTTGGGGGCCCCTTTGGGCTGGGGGCCCCAGGCGCGCGCCTCCTGCGCCTGTGCGGAAATCCGCCACTGACCCTAAGGGAGTGTTTGGAGAGGTTGATCAGTTCCGTTTTGGAATGCGTATTTTTCCATTTTGTCCAGGGCTTTTTCAGTGCACGCCACTGCGCGTGATTTTAGTTATCAGATTTCAATATTGCTCTGTTATCGGCATATTGGAAGTTTTCTACGCCTGGACATGAGGTGGCGCCGGTCTGTGTAGATATTGAATAGGCTGGGGGATAAGGGGCTATGGTCCGGGCAGTCCCTTTGTTAAGACGTCAGCTATCATTCGCGTTCGTAGATACGTTGCTGAACTGACAAGGGGCTAACGCCAACCCGAAAATTCAAATTTTAAAACCACTCACAGTATTGAAAGAATAGGTTGGTAGAAGTGCAGAAAAAAATTTTTTAGCGACTGCGATGTTCAAAAATGGTCTGTAGCCGCCTCCAAAGATTGAACCCTTTTCTATTTCTACTATGGCTGCGCTCGGTAATGCAAGTTACCATCACAGCCCACTTGTATGACAAACAACAACCATTTAGAAAGTCTTGGGTTCAAATCGATTTCGGGATCCGTTTTTTTACCATTTTAATTATAATTTTTTTTTGTTGGAATCATACCCTTTTTAATAACACTAGAAATTATATCACATAATTACAATATTGATTATTTAATATTTTATTTCTTGAGTAATATTTATAAGTAGATAAATGGAAAAAACAACCCAATGCGCGCAGGGTACGAACCCTTGACGCAAAAGGTACCTGGCAAGCACCGTAACGTATGTACCACATTGAAGACTTACCCCTAGCAACTCATTCATGACAAAAAATGGTAATTTTATCGTATTTTCTTTGGAGGCGGCTGTAGCCC
>JARJDZ010006761.1:0-11547 GCA_030264555.1 Aleochara sp. GC000083
GAAATGCTATAATAAACTCGTGAAATTTGTGTATCACTCGTGCTATCGCACTCGTGATTCAAATCTTTCACTCATTTATAATTATGCATTTCTCACACTTATAATATAATCTACTATTTTTCTACAAGTGAGAGAAATGAATGACATCACACAAAATTAAGTGCTATTGTTATTAAAGTATCAAGATTTTAGGGCTTGGCAAACATAATCATAATGTGCCAGCTCAAATGAAATTCTGACGATTTAATTGTGACATTTGAAATGTCATATCAAAAATTGTTAAAGTCATTTTGGATTTTGTTGCTTCTTGGAACATTCTATCAACTTTTCTCCAGTAAGATAAAATGTCGTATATTACACGTGTGCGAAATGCCATAATTTTAAAATATTTTTTTGTATCATGGTTTGCAAATTTTGAAACGCAATTTTGAAATTAGTTCTATAACTGCAATAACGAATTGCATTTTAATTGAATTTTAACCGGGCCTAATTGAATTCGCACACGTGCCGATCGAAAGTTGAAATAGTTTTAATTGAAACAGTTCCCAAACTTAATTCGCCAGCTTACGCGCAGTTAGTGAAAATGGGCATGCATTATTAATTAGTTTATTATGAACTTTCCCCAAGTGTGTGATCCTGACACACGTTGAATCCGAAATTTCCTGCTCACTTCTCTTCGGATCGAGCGTGGGTTTTGTTTCATATTAAACTTATTGATTGATTATCCGAGCAAAATTTCTTGGATTTGAACCCGAAAATTCCAATGGAAATTGGATATGTTTTTGGGTAGTAATTATCTGACAATTTTGTTACGTTGCAATTGGCATTGTTTGTTGCTATTTTTGGATCTTTGATGTGCGATGTGCGATTTGATAGGATGCCATTAAAACGTCTTCAGAGAGTTGGTTTCCATGGTGGAAATTTAAAGTCAGATCATGTTACTAATTAATACATCGAGGAAACGTGGAGGAAATTAAAATATAGATATAATTTGTTCAAGTTATCATATTTTGTAGGTTATAAATAAACTGGTCTAAAAATACACAATGGTTTCAGAATTTCAAATTAGAAGGAATTTTTGCATATTTTTCATTGATTGCAATTTATAATATTAGAAAGTTAATTTGAAACGAAAAACTAATTTTGATGAAATGCTTCATAAAATGTTGCAATTTTATTTGTTGGAAAAAAATCTGGCTTTAGAAAATGTCTCTCAATTGTCCTTATTGGTAAATTTAAGAAAAAAACCAAGAAAAAAGCAAAACTTTGAGGAATTGCAAATTTCAATTAGTAATTTTGTTCAAATAAAATTTGACGTTTAAAAATATCTCTTCAATATTCTTTTTTTGAAAATACAGAGGGATGCAGTTAGAAAATCACAAAATAAAATGACAAAATGTCAAATTATAATTTCGGGAAATTGCAAATTTTATTTAGAAATTTTGTAACTTTATTTCTTCAAATAAAATTTGGCGTCAAAAAATATCTTCTCATTATTTTTTGGGAAATTTTGAGATACAGATAGAAAATCACAAAATAAAATGACAAATCGTCCAGTTATAAATTTGGAGAATTGCAAATTTCAATCAGCAATTTTGCTATTTTATCTGTTCAAACAAAATCCAAAATCTGCCATTAGAAATATCTGTTTATTGTTTTTTTTTTTGGTAAATATTGAGGGACCCAGTCAAAAAATCACAAAATAAAATTTCAAAACGTCAAATTTGTAAATTGCAATTACGAATTATGATTTAAAACAATAACAAATTTTGAAGTAATTTTAAAATAATGCTTCTCATAATAAACTTCAGATGGTGTGACTGTCTCCAATTTGTAATTTTATTTGCCAACACAAAACTTATTGTTTACAAATATATCTCCATTGTTTACTTATTGGTAGATACAGGTAGAAAATCAAGAAAAATATACAAAAGCAAAATGTGTAATTATAACTTTGGGGAATTGCAAATTTCAATTAAGATTTTTCTGGCATTTAGAAATATTGCAAACTTCAATTAGAACTGTGATTTCGAATAAAAAACTAATTTTTAACTAATTTTAAGGTACCCAATATTTCAAAAATAAACTACAGATGGCATGAGTGTATCCATTTGCATAAAGTCACTAGATACTATAAGTACCGCAATCGTCAGCCATTTTGGGGCAAAATCATGGCGCGAAATTTAAATTTGACATCTATTTCATACTTCAACTGCCGCCATTTTGGGGCAAAATTAACATATCTCTCTCTAATTTTAGCCTAGGGATTGCGGTACTTATAGTATCTAGTGACATTACATTTGCAAATTTCATTTGCCAAAACACAACATGTTGTTTACAAATGCGTCTCTATTTTTTACTTAATGATAGATAAGAGATACAGGTTGAAAATCATGAAATAAAAATGCAAAACGTGAAATTATAACATTGGGGAATTGCAAATTTCAATTACGAAATTTCTGACGTTTAGAAATATTGCAAATTTCAATTAGGAATCGTTTAGTGTTTAGAAATATTGCAAATCTCACAATTAGAACTTAATTTAAAACAAAAAAACTGATTTTGAAATAATTTTAAACTAATACTTCAAAAATAAACCATATATGACGTTACTGTCCTCATTTTGCAATTTTATTTGCCAAACCAAAACTTGTTGTTTACAAATGTAACTCCATTGTTTACTTATTGATAGATAGGACTTACAGATAGAAAACTAAGAAATAAAAATGCAAAACGTCAAATTATACCTTTTGGGGAATTGCAAATTTCAATTAGCTATGCATTCAGCAATAAAATCGTCCAAATTGCAAAAACAACCGAAGTCGGTCAGCTCCGCCAGAGATAAATATCAAAGTTGGAATAAACTCGTTGCTGGTGCATTAAATGCAGACATCAAATAAGTTTACAGCGCCGGGAGGCATGCATTGTTTAGTTGCGGGGGTGGTCCCAGTTCTCTTCTGCTGGCCCCGATGGCCTCTGGCGGCGGTGGGTCCGGTGTGGAGATTGCGGCCGTCCTGGAAATTAAACCACTTTGCATCGAGGAGGAGTGCTGGATGGGATGGAAACTGGCCGGGAATTGAAGGCCAATGCAGCGACCAACATTTCCTCGAACTTTGCAAATATTTCCCATTTTGTGCCGCGTCCGAAATTATTCTCGTCCATTGTATGGGATCCCTATTTTCGGCATGATATATCGACGTCAATTTCGCATTGCATTCAATACGTGCGATGGTATTTTATGTGGTGCATTTCAATTTCAATACATTTCCGGTTTTGTTGTTTCTTTGATAATTGTTTAAAAATTTACTCCAGGGGGAATTTGTCTACTAAGCAGGTCGATTTGGGGAATTGATGGAATTTAGATCTCTCAATTTTACTCCAGAAATTGAGAGATCTTCATGGAGGAAGTTTTGGAATTGTTTTCAGGAAATGAAATTACAAAAAAATTTGGTAAAAATACAGATTTTTAATAGTAATTCAAAGATATAAAATTCAATTCGGACAAATAATTGCAACTCAAATTTATTATTTGTAATTCAGTTTGTAATAATTGTAATTCAGATTTGGCAAATATAATTAAGAAATCATAAGTTTAATATCAGAAACGATTAAAGAATTCTAATTTAATACTTTCTGAATTTCAAATGACAATGTCTTACAACATTTCATGAATCGGAATTACATTTATAGTATTCTGAATTAAAAGTGACGTTTTCTGGAATAAAATACAGAATTGAAATTCATTTCTCAATTTCATTTAAAATTTGAATTAAATTGCTTCTTTTCTGAAATTTATTTCATTATGCATTGCAAAGAAAGTAGCAATTTAGATTACAAAAATGTAATTAAACGAGCAGCAAATGTAATTCAGATTTTTATATGTAATTTTTGCAACAATTGGAATTCAGATTTGGTAAATATAATTGAGAAAGTATAAGTTTAATATCAGAAATTATTAAATGTATTTCAGATTTGTCAAATGCAATTGAGAATACATCAAATGAAATTCAGAAGAGTTCAAATGCAAATCAGATCAGAGCCATTATTTGTTAAATAATAATTCATTTTTATAGGTAAAATATGTACATAACATCCGAAAATTGACATTATTAATGTTCAGTTTATAAATATTACTTAAATCAACGTCAATGAAATCTGAATCACATGTAATACCTTCTGAATTTCAAATGACAATTTCTTGTAACATTTCATGAATCAAAATTACATTTATGTATTCTGAATTAAAAGTGACGTTTTCAGGATTACAATTCAAATTTAAAACTCATTTGGTACCTTCTCGATTTCATTTAAAAATCCAAATTACTTCTTTTCTGGAACTGAATTGATCCTTTCTCAATTACAACTGCAAAATGCGTAGAAATGGCAGGATCAAGGCAAGAAATTGCAGAACTTCAACTTATATTACATCGCTACAATATTCTATCTAGGAGTAAGTTATAGTGAACAAGTATATACCATAAATAAATAGTTCTAATGCCAATTCAATTTGCGTCGCACGTAACTGCACGAAATTGAAATTTCCATTTATCATTCGCGCGAAAACCTGTAACGGTAAGTGAAACATGAATGCTACTAAATTTGCGCACATTGAATACGCCCGCCCAGACTAAACTGGTATCTATTCGCAATTCGAGACACATTCATGCACCGAGACTCGCCAACTTGAAACCTGGAGCAAGCAAGGTGTCTGCAGGCGCCATTGAAACCAGTGAATCCTGCCCAAGGATACCGGGAGCTTTGCATCCTTTCCTCCTTTCAGCATGCTGGAATGGAGGGAAGATCGATGCATGCTCGTGTATCGTGACTTACAATCTCGATGCTCAGAAATTATGGTTAGTTAGCTTGGGCTCGGGAGGATTTAGGCATGTCTCCCGCAAGTACCTGGTTAAGTGTGTTCGTGTCCCGACTCGAACTAAATGCGCACTAATTATTATTTCATATTATTTACCAGCCAGCCGAGTACTTGTGTCTGCATTTCAGCACATGCAGCAGCCATAGGTATAATTTCGTTTGCCATGCTGCAGTATTCATTCCTTTCGGGGATGGGAAATTGTTGGTGGATTTAATTTTGCATGCTCAAAATGCATCATTCATAGAAACTCCAATGAATTTATCTTATTTGAGGATTTGATTTTATTGTAAATCTTCTTTATGTTTCAAAATTATATAGGTTTGTAATGAAAATATTTGGGATTATTTGAGTTTTCTTTTCATCTTTAAATTATTAGACTTTATTTTTGATATTGGTTTTTCCTGATAGTTTAGTGCACTGAAAAAACTTTGTATTTTTGATCTTGATCGTTAAATATCGTTTTCAAATTAATGTTTTGTTTCATTGGTCATTCAAATATATAAAACTGAAGAAATTTGCCAGAATTTTTGAAGTGAAAACTTCAAAGATATTTACCCATTTCATATTTTAGTTTCCTCAAACCGATTGTTTCATTTTTTCCTAGTAAAATGCTACCTCGGTAATTTTACAACTCCTCCACTCACAATATGTGAAGCATCTTGGTGTTATTAGTTTAAATTCCAAATTTGGTGGAAATCGGCCGAGTCGTTTCGGAGAAAATCGCCTGTAAACTAAGAAAAATCACTTATATTATTTATAAACATTAATAATTTATGAACAAATTGATTCCCGATATGGCAAATCCGTAAATATGTCCATGAATATATTGTAAATAATCCCTGAAAATTTGAAAGCATTTGGATCATTAGTTTCGGAGATATTAATGAAAATGTGAGAAGAGAACGAGTTCGTTTCGAATGCACTTATGAGTAACGAGTCAACAAAAGAAGTGCTAACTAATAACCGATTTACCCCTTTAACGAATACAAGTGCAACGCAACAATGGATTTCAAATAGAATAGTAACGAGTAAACAGTTACATAATGGACACAATAGAAATTGGAATGCGAGGAATGCAAACAAAATTAGAATTGATACATTAAATTTGATACATTTTACTTATTATGTAACAGGTGCATTTTCACTTTTAAATGTAAATTCCAATAAGAAATGTTATTCGTTATATCTCAAGAACTATTTGACCTATTTTGATGATCAAAAAACCATTTTAAAGGGCATGATTTAAGCTTTCACTTGAAGGAATTTTAATTTTCAAAGCCTCTGTTATTACTTTGTAATTTATAAAAACAAATTGAATTCCGTAAAACATATTTTTGTTGAAGTTTTCACTTCTATCGTGTGATATTAAGTACACATCTGCATTTTTTTCTGATGGAACTTCAATTATAATTTAATGTAACTTTAAAATATCATTTATGTATCAGGAATTTAGACAGTGGACTTTATAAATTTTATATCTTGTGTTTCAAATGAATATTTTGTATTATTGGTCATTTAAATATGCACATCTGAAGAAATTTTGGACCTTTATTTGTTAGACTACCACTTTTCCTGTTTTTCACGTAATTTTTTAGCTGAATACAACTTGAATTCTGAAGAGTCAGTCAGACAGGATGTCAAAAACGTCTTTCAGTTCAAAGTGAGCATATTTTACAAGAAAGGAATTGATAAACTGTCATGAAAATAAAAGAAGGTTATCAATAAAAGTGATGAATACATAATAAATGAATGTAATAAATATCTGATTAAATAACAGATATATTTTATGAAATTCAGCTTGCAACAATTCTAAGCTTTATTACATGGATAAAATATAATATAATGTCAGTTAATTTAGAAAGTAAAAATGCAATTTAAATTACAGATTTGAAATTCATTTCATACTTTGTCAATTTCATTTAACATGAATCTGAATTAAATGTTTGTTTTCTGAAATCTAATTGATCCTTTTTGAATTACAACTGGAAAAGATGATATTGTTTAAATGCAAAAACGGAAAATTGAAAGTTTTTAAATTTAATCACATTTTCAATTACATATTTTAACTAAATATTCTTTCATTTTGCATTGCAAAAAAAGCAATGCAGATTAGTAAATTGTAATTATATGATTAGTAAACGTAATTCTGATATGTTATGTTTGCAATAATTATAATTCATATTTGGTAAAATTAATTGAGAAAGCATAAGTTTAATATCAGAAACGATTAAATATATTTCAGATTAGTCAAACGTAATTGAGATTACATCAAATTAAATTCAGAAGAGTTCAAATGCAAATCAGATTAGTACCACTTTTTGTTAAATAATAATTCATTTTTAAAGGGAAATTATACACATAACATCAGAATATTGATATTATTAATGCAGCAGTAATTAACAGTCAATTTATAGATAATACTTAAGTCAATTTCAATAAAATCTGAATTACATGTAATGCTTTCTGATTTTCAAATGACAATTTCTGAATTACATTTCATGAATCGGAATTACATTTATAGCATTCTGAATTAAAAGTGACGTTTTCTCGATTACAGTTTATAGATTTGAAATTCATATGATACTTTCTCAATTTCATTCAAAAATCTAAATTACATTTCTTTTCTGAAATAAATTGTCATAAATTTCCATAAAGAATTTTCCAAAATTTTTCATTTTTCAAGTGTTTTGGTTGATAAGCTGCATCGATAATTTTCTATCACAATATGTAACCATAAAAAAAAATTGGCTAATCCTCGATACAAATGAATAAAACCATAAATTGAACTTTATTGCAAGTTGTCCTAATGATTCAGATCACACGCGCGTTTAAATTGGCGCGACATGCATGGCACGACTGCGGAAGCGGAGGCCAAATTGAAAATGCGAACATCGGAAAATTAACTTGCGTTCCTCCAAGCTGCGTGCGGGAATGGGCCAAAACGCGCGCGTTTTCCCGCAGTGAAAGCGACCAGACGAAACGTGCGTCTGTCTGTCAACGGCTTTCGGCGCTGCGTTTTCATTAATCAATTCCAGCGGACCGCTCTCATAAATTACCCGCGCTCGCAATTTGCACGCGCAAACAACATTGCTGCAGGTCGTCCCGTCCCGGATGGGCAGGTAGATCCGTCCCGGGATGTGACAGGAGGCATCATCTCTGCTGTTTCATTGCACTCGCATATTGCCGAACGATCACATCGCGTTGATGATGATCGCCATCATTGGATGGAGCTGTTGGAAAATCGCGCGCAGAGAGGAGGAAAATTCGCAATCAGCAATTCTGCGATCACTGCATCACGAATTCTCATCCATAAAGTTCCAGTCAGTCGAAATTAGTTTGAATGTCATATCAAGATCAAAAAACATTTCTGGTTTTTTCAAGTTTCTTTCAGATTTTTGATGAGGTTTAATGGAAAATTGAATGAGAAGTTTGTAAATTTAGTTTTCGTTAATATTTCTATAGTTTTATTGTGAAATATTCAAATAGTACTAAATACTGATATGAGATAATTTTTTTGAGGGATTTTTCAAGAAGCAGAATTTTTTACACTTAAAATACAAATTTGATCTAACGATTAAATAATTCATAAGATTTCTTGCAAATTCAAAATATCAACGCAATTTCTGAAGGATAAATAACTATTTGTCATACTATTATTGTAATTAATTAATTCCTTGATTTAGAACAAAGATTATAAAAAAACGTTGATAAATGAATAGCTTAAATATCAACAACATAAAACAATATGCAATTTGATATTTTTGGAGATTTTCGAGAAGCAGAATTTTTCAAATCCAAAATGCAAGTTTGATGTTTAAATGATTAAATTATTCTTAAGATTTTTTTAAGGATTTGGAAATTTCAAGATTTTATAAACTCGAATTACAAATTTGATGATCATACTATTAATTATTCATAAGATTTTTTGGTTTTTTTTTGAATAGCAGTATTATGCAAATTCAAAATGCAAAAGTAATTTCTAAAGAATAAAACACACATAATTATTAGATTAGGTCTTTGATTTCGAGTAAAAATTATCAAAAAATTTCTGAGATGCAGAATATTTTAAATCAAAATACAAGTGTTATGCTCAAATGATTAAATTATTTTTAAGATTTTTTGAGGATTTTTAACTTTTAGGAGTCAACTACCAATTTGATGATTTTTTTTTTGAATTTTTCAATAGCAGTATTTTGCAAATTCAAAATGCAAAAGCAATTTCTGATGGATAAAACACTATTTATCATTCAATTACTGTAATTAACTGATTAACTCTTTCATTTTGAGCAAAGATTATAAAAAAAGGCGATTATAAATCTATTCATCAATTCAATTTCATATTTTTGGGTATTTTCGAGAGGCAAAAGTTTCCTAAAATACAATTTTCGAGGGATTTTCGATTTGTAAAATTTTATAAACTCAAAATAGAAATTCATTGATCACACTATTAAATCAATCATACTTTTTGAACATTTTCGAGTAAAATTTTTTTGCAAATTCAATATACAAAAGCAATTTCTGAAGAATAAAAACAATTTCTCATAGAATTGTTATAATTGATTGATTATATCTCTGATTTAAAGCAAAGATTATAAAAATAAACGTCATTGATAAATCTATCCAACAATATCGACAACATAAAACGAACATGATGCAATTTTATTTTATTATCTTCTTTGGATAAACTCGAACATAAATTCAATACACACTTATTTATCCTTTCGTCGTCTCTTCGTACAGATTCCTCATGATTTATCCTCGTGCTTCATGAAACTTATGGGAAGCTACATGAAATGTGTCTCTCATAATTCAGTGCATCGATAAATGTATTGCTAAACAACTCATATATCTTCAATTCAACATGAACAACAAAAAATTGAATTCCATAAAAATACCCATTTTTATTAAACTATTTCATACGATACGATTGAAATTTTTCTACCTGAAAATCCGTTATTCAATACTAAATTTCTACGAAAATCCTTTACAATTATCAAATTGAATTCTAAATACATTTCTGTGAAAATATCAAAACCATGGATTAAAATTCATGATGTGAAAGTGTTTCAATGTGTGAACGTTTACTTCATTCAAATATAAACAAATACCAATGAAGATATAGCCGATTAGTTGTCATTAAACATTCATAAATATGACAGGAATTACCATCAGTAATTGAGTGAAGCTTATTTTCTTTTGACATGTGAGTAGGTTGCTCGAATTTAACGGAAATTCCAATGAATTCACTAACATGTTAAAGTAACAAATTTTCTTCTTCATGATTTTTTGCCTTGAAACTGGACAAATAAATTAAATGAAAATTGAGCTTTCACTTTTCAAATATTGAATAAAAGTTTGATTTTTTTTCTGAACAAGTCTATACAAGTAAATGTAATTTATCTGCTTTAACGCGGTAGTATGGCAAAAAAAATTTCCTATACCACTCCATGTTAAATCAAAAACCAAATTACTCCGAAACTAGGTGACCGATTTTGCTCATTCAAGTTTTATATTAAAGTTTTCAATTGTCTTTACACATGTAAAGGCTTCTTTTTTCAATTTTTGATATATTTATATCAATTTTTGTTGTTCAAAAAGTCAAAAATTGCGCTGCTAAATTTATCTTAAAATTGTGGCAGAACTACGACCAAATTTCAAAATCGGGCCATTTACGTAAATGGAGCAGGAATCTNCTGATTTCTGTTGTTATTCTCAAGGTCGTTGAAATAGTGCAATATAAACTGTTCTTCAGCCAACTCAATCAAAATTGAGGAATTATCATCGGAAGAAACTATTGATATTATATGAGCAATACTACACATACAAATGTCATAAATGTCCATTATATATCTAATTAATTTAGTTTTATGTATAATTTCTTTCATGAAGGAACTGAACTAAAATTGAAATAAGCATAAATGCGATTGCAGCATTTATTGATAACTCAAGAATGCCAGCAAAGAGAAGACTAAATATTCATCAAATTTACGAAAATTATCGTTTGAATGGTTGGGTTATACAACCCAACCTTTTCTGATTTTTATCGCAGCAAGCCACCCTTTTAAAATTTTCAAACCTACACACTTGCATATCACAGTAAGAATAAATGTCTCGTGCTATCTTTCTCGCAAGAATCAACCAGAGATGACGGATTCCAAAATTGTCGAGTACCAGACTAGTGCCTTAACTGTTCCAATAATTCATTTCTTTTGGTTTGAATTTTGTTATTTTCCGGAATTGTCGCATTTATTTTTTTAACTCTTCTAATTTTTGTTTTTCCAAACAGACCATTTCCATTCGTAATTGAAATAATTTTTTGCCTCGTGGGGCTTTATAAGTCGCCTCCGAGGTTGCAGCTTGTGAAGGGCCTGGTTGACCAACAATTTCATCAACTGTCTCTATTGGGTATGTTGAGTTATCAACGAAAGAGACACGATTTATTTGAACTGGTTATTTATTCTCGATGTGAACGGTACAAAGGTTTGATGGGAACAGGACTCTCTGAGTGTCGGCCAGGCTAATTAAACCTCGGTTTTAACAAGCGATACTTGGTGACATAGAGAAATAGAGAGGAAAGTTAGCGCCCTCATCACATTTTAAATAAACAATGACGGAAACTGCATTGAATAAAGAGAGCCTTAGAGTGCACCTCATTTGTGGGGGTAAAATTCATG
>JARJDZ010006765.1:0-12786 GCA_030264555.1 Aleochara sp. GC000083
TCGATTAAATTTCTTCAAATTTTGTATATACATTGGTATCTTAATGAAGATACTGTACCGGGGGGCGGCAGACTGAAAATGTTCCGGGGGCGGCAGATACACACCGTTGAATACCTCAATATTCTTTTGCTAATATCTCGAAAACGGCTGGTTCGATTATTTTCAAATTTTCACCGTTTGTTTATTATATGTTTATGTATAAATATCCAGATTTTCAAGTCAATCTGTCGGTTTGTTTATAAATTATTAATTGTTATTGTTAAAATAGGGTATATAACAATGTGTGAACGTGATTTTCTCCGATACGGCTCAAGCAATTTTCACCAAACTTGGTATATTGCTTATCCTATATTAGAAGAACATTTCGCTTAAAGGAGTAGTCTTTGGAACTGCTTAAGGGCGTCTGTTACCTTAAATACCCTCCAGATATCCTCATCTAGGCTTGTAATTTTTTCCACCAGAGTACTCTACTAAAACTACCCCCAAAGTTTCTATCTATTTACATGATGAGCTTCAACGTGTGCGCCATGTAAGCCCACTTTAAATTAATTAAGATGGTGTGTAATTAGATCGCAGTTGAGTGGAAGGAAGCCGGTTGGCTGTTGGTGCTGCCTTCCGGAAACGCCGAAATGATATTTCAATTATTACGCTAGATTACCTAATCGGATCATACGGGTGCTCGCTTTCGGCGTTCCTTCGAAGATCGTTGTCCTTAATGTGCCTGCACCAAGGCGGCGGCAGTCGCCATTTTCTAATGATGCGTTCACCTCGAATACGTCTTCGCTCGACTTTCTCGTCGCATGCGAAACGACGACGCCAGCCGGAGAGGAAATATATTTCGATGCGAAGCTGGGACCTTTTAGCGACCTCGTTGCGGCAGCTTCGGCCGGGAATAGTGCCCGGGGGGTAAAAAGCTCCCTTCTGGGATTACTGTTCCAAACAAGATTATAATGTAATCACACGTTGTAGACAACTACGAACCGATAACGCAACCAATGTTCCTATCTAATGCATTCTGGATTCACTGCATGAGCAATTCGATTCGATGAGTGTGACTTAAGTAATGAACAATTTTCAGTTTTTAACCAACAAATAGGATGAAAGAATTTGATTTACTTGTCTCAATTTACACCCTTATTTTGTTTGTATTGTCCTTCGTTGGGATGCTGCCTAGAGACCTTAAGTTTCTCCCCCTAATTTTAAGTATTGATTTTTTTCTACATGTCAAATTTATAATTTTCAGTGTTGTTACAATTTTTTCTTTCAATTTCTGGTTAAAATAGAGTTCAAGTGAATATATTTAAGTGGTATCGCACCTTCAAAGCACAGGAAGCGTCAAGGGTCAATTATCCTTGAAGATAGTAAGTAGCAACTCTAGAATCTGTCTCTAACCTAAAAGTAACCTATCAAAATTTTGTAATTTTTAGCACTTCCTTGGATATCAATAACGCATCCTGAAACGGGGAAAATATGTCGCAATAAAATGACGTTACGAACTTCTCACCGTCATCGTCAGCGAAGAGCTGGAAGGATGTAAACAATACCTTTTTGATAGCGTTTGATTGTTGGAGAATCTAGGGTCTTACATTTGGGAGCGCTGCGCGAGTGGGGCAGGACAATGAAGGCCCCGGAATAAAACGATCTACTGGGGCTGGAAGCCGTAAGCTTTTCGAGAGCGAAGAGCAAAAGGACATTTATCATTTTATATTATTACCACAATAAAACGCGCGCAAGCAAACACGCCAGTCCTTTATGCCCCAGCTCGGCTCTTCGGGTACATTCATACACGTTCCTATATATGCTCGGAGGCGGCAGCGGAGGAGGAGGTTGCAAGGAGGACCATATGGGCTGGTTATGAACGGGAAGGCGTATAAGGCACTTTGCTGGGCGAAAAAGCCGCCACACTTGGAACGATTATTCATTTTGACTGGAACAAACAGCGGTGATTTACGCGAGGATGCACACTGGATTCGTAAAATTGCTCCTCGGTTCAATCCGCCTCCGTTTTTCTTTCTTACTCTTCTTCCAGTTTCCAATCGACCATCGGTAACTTTTAATTTTTGTTTTAGGTTTGTCGAGGGTTTATGGTGAGGTTACGTTGAACCCATTCAATGTGTACTTTGGACCATGGACCATGAACCATGGAGTATAACTATGGACTATGGACCATGGAGTATGGATGATGGACCATGGGCGATGGTCAAAAATAGGTGAGGACCTTCGTTGAAGGAAAGGAGGAATGATAAATCTCAGAGGTCTGATATCAGTATCGATTATGTGGTCCATTTGTTCGTGCCTTTTGCGCAACCCATAAATCTCCCTTCTCTATCTTTGATTCACTTCCAGATGCCGAATGTGCACTCCGGTTCAAGCCAAAATTTCAACCAAGTCTTCAACACCCAGCAAAATGGTTCCAAACCTTCGCAGGCATTTTGGACCATTCCATAGTAACGGTGGAAATTTGGACACATTTCGGATTTTTCAATTACAAACCCTGAAGGAACAAGGGTTCATTTCGTAAGATGGCGTTCATTCCAGAGGGCGCTCACGCCGCCTCCCCCTGAGTCCATTGGAATGGCATTTAACCCGCGCTGCCTCCCGACCAGCGCTCTGCACACACATCCTCTCGCTCCTCTTTACTCGACTAAAACGAAATCCCAAATAATTTCGCCTGATGCGATATTGTGTAGTCGGGCGGCGAGGCTGCATCGCCGGATGGGAAGCAACTTCATAGTAATAGAGTTCGTGCGGCTGGAAGCAGCAGCCCCAACATCATCCTCTCTTGTTGGAGCAACAAGGAGCAAAGTCCCGACCAAGAGAGGGACGCCGGCGGTGGCGAGGATGCTCTCGCCAGCAATTTCGTTTAAAGTCAGAAGGTCCGGAATATATTCCGGGTGGTAGTCCGGAGCGACCGCCGGGACTAAAGTGGGATTAGTTGAGCTCGGGCCAATCAAGGCTTGGTGGCGTTTTCGTGTTTCGAAAAAGGGGCCCCAACGCCGCCACCGCCGCCACCGCTGCCACCAACGCCACCAACGAAGGGTCCCAGCCGTACGGAACCTACACATACAACCCACGTTTTTGCTCCGGCTACACGCACGTTCCCGAACTTATACAGTGCCATCTCGGAAGAGCCCCGAGGGTTCATCAATTGCTCTTTTTGGGCTTCCACATTGCCAGCACCCTGTAGCGGCGAAAGTTTGGCGTGGGGCGTGGGGTGGCGGAATGTAGAACAAACATGGACGAGGGCAAAAAGGAAAATGATAAAATGTAATAGAGATTCATAGAGTTGATGCATCCTTGAATCATGAAAACTGCCTTCTCCAGCAGCAAATTTTGATTTATCTGTGATATTTTGTTCGTGGGTTATTTTTAATTAAAAAATCGCCTTTTTGTCCAACCACGTTCTTCAACTCGGGACGGGACGTGGTAAAAATAGAGCAACCTCTTCGAGGTGTACGTGTTCACTACGGAATAGGAATATGGATAGTCAAACAACAAGCGGTGCAATATCATAAAACTGTCCACTTCTGAAAGCGTCGATTTATGTTATCATAAAAGTAATCTTAACATAACATAAACGAAATTATGAGCCACATGACACGCGTGCCTCCGATTTGGCGAACCTGATGGTTTCAAGCTTCGGAGGTGCATATCCTACAAATAAATGTTGTTGGATATATGTATCCGCCTCGGTTCGGTTGATATACGTTTTATTTATTTTCATTCTTCTGCTCGTACGCTTCATTCATCATGACGAATATTTTCTCTGCAGTTCATGCATTTATGTGCATGTCAATTTGTTATTTATGCGCACGTCAGAATTCATTTGATATATCTTACAATTTTGTGCTGTTTGACGCGTTTATGCTGAATCATTTGCGATAACAACTTTATTGTTTTATATTATCCTAGTAGAATTTTAGTTAGCGATAAGATTATGTAAATTACGAGCAAATAGCTGAATATCAAAGTTCAAATTTTATTGTTTATCATTGCATCATATTCATCAAAATTTAAACTCTGCCATTTTTTTGTCAAAATGAGAATTTTGACATACACAATTTGACAGTACAAACGTCAAACATGTACATTGTGTTGCCTATGATGATTAGGGATTAGGGATGAAATGGTACAAAAATATGGCTGGTTGTTAAAAAAGCCGGAAAAACAAAAACATACTAGTTAAATCCATAAAACGAGCAAACTGGATAGTAAAATCGTTTTTCGAAGGCATTTTTATTTCAATTTCGCGCACACCCGATCGAGGCTTACTCCTAAATTAACACGGCATTTAACCTTAATGGATATCCGATAATATTCATTTGATTATGCCGCCATATTGCTGATTCAATGCGCGCCAAAACGAAATTTGGTTCCGGGATTGGTTCCAATGGGGCAATTTCAATCGACAAAAAAAAACGCGTACAGGTATGTAAAAATCCGCGCTGAAAGTTCCCTATTTGGAACTCTACAGGTAGCTCATTCAAATGTAATCACCTGAAAATTATACGCTACATTAGATTTGCATGAGCTTTTTTTCGTGGTTTTCCTCTCCATTCCGGTTTTACACATCAAAAACATTATTTTCCAATTCCCCTTATTCCAAAAACTCCTGAAATTGTAGGTTAATGATGGATGATGTGGCAAACAGATGCGGAATTGATGACGTGGCACCTAGCTCACCAATAGATGGCGATACAAGTTGAAGATGTGAAGGTATCTAACAAGGGGATGGAAAGGTGAGAGGGGGTAAATTGTTGAATGCATTTTCCAATTTTCATGGATTTGCGACTAATGCCGTTAAATTGCTCGCGCAGGAGGTACGAACATGGCGGGTGGTTTTGCGGGCCTCCATTAGGAAGCTCGTGGGAAATCAATTGACCAGTTTTCGGATGTAAAAGAGTGACAGTGGATAAATCCGGCAAGCGGCTTAGGCGCGACACCTGGAATCAGGGTTTTAGCCAAAGACACGTCGTCCCGAGCGAAAGAAGCGGCAGCTGGAGCAACAATCTTCGGGTTGGGACGCACTCGGCGACGAAGCCGTGTCAGAATCGAAATGTTCGAATGAAGACAATGAAGTAAGTGACACTCGGTGGCGCGGAGGCGTCTTCGGAGGAAAACGATATTCAGCCGGGGCGTGAGCCTGCGACAAAGCAGCGCTGAGAGATAAAACGAGATAACTAGGATATGCCAACTGTAAGACGGGCTAAGTCCTTCGAGCTTTACTTCCGAGTCATTTGATCCTCTAAGAAAATTTGTGTCTTTGGCGCGTGTGCGTGCGAACGTATCTGTTTTTCAAGTAGTCTTTTTCGTATTTACAGCCGTTTTCCGGTGGTTTTTTGTTTTGTTTTTGCCACCTTTTGTTTCCTTCTAGAATAACCTCTAAAGGTTCATTATCCAACCATATGTGAAGAAATACCCTAAGAAAGCTTTATCAACCTGGTAATTTTTATAAGTTAAAGAATTAATGAAAGGTATCCTAAAGATAGTTTATCCATCTTTTTATGATACTAGTATCAAGCTTCCAAACTAGAAACCTTGATACAAGATACTTGGAGTACAGCTATAGGCGACTCATGAGGACCACTGACTATCCATTTCCGGTATTCTCAAGTGTATTTTATGTTCTTAACTATGGGCTAAATAGATCTTCCGGGTCAAAGATCGTTTGCATATAATCAGCAAAAATCTTTGAAGTATCCCAATTCCAAATTAGATTCTTTGAGTCCAGATATTTGGACCACTGTTGTAAGTGACCCATGTGAACTACTGAGTATCCGTCTTCAGTATTATCATCCCCATTGAAGTATCCACTGCTTCAAGAATTTTTAGGACTCAAGGAGCAAAAATCCTTTGAGTACCCAGCTTCCAAATTTGGAGATATTTGAAGTACATTTGCAGGTGACCCAAATGGGCTACTGGATATCCATTTCCGGTATTCTCTTGTGTATTTTATGCTCTTTAATATGGACTGAATAGATCTTCCGGATTAAAGATCGTTTGCACTCAATCAGCAAAAATCTTTGAAGTATCCAGATTCCAAACTAGAAACCTTGATACAAGATATTTGGAGTACAGCTATAGGCGACCTATTTGGACCTCAGACTATCCATTTCCGGTATTTAGATCTGTATTTTATGCTCTTCAATATGGGCTAAATAGATCTTCCGGATCAAAGGTCGTTTGCATATAATCAGCAAAAATCTTTGAAGTATCCCGTTTCCAAATTAGATTCCCTGATTCCAGATATTTGGACCACTGTTGTAGGTGACCCTTGTGGATACTGAGTATCCATCTTCATTATTCTCATCCTCATTTAAAGATCCACTGCTTCAAGAACTTTTTGGACTCAAGGAGCAAAAATCCTTGGAGTACCCAGCTTTCAAATTTGGAGATATTTGGAGTACATTTGTAGGTGACCCAAATGGGCTACTAGATATCCATTTCCGGTATTCTCTTGTGTATTTTCTGCTCTTCAATATGGACTGAATAGATCTTCCGGTTCAAAGATCGTTTGCACTCAATCAGCAAAAATCTTTGTAGTATCAAGCTTCCAAATTAGAAACTTTGATACAAGATATTTGGGGTACAGCTATAGGTGACTCATTTGGACCACTGACTATCCATTTCCGGTATTTACATCTGTATTTTATGCTCTTCAATATGGGCTAAATAGATCTTCCGGTTTAAAGGTAGTTTGCAGTCAATCAGCAAAGATCTTAGAGCATCCAGTTTCCAAATTTGATTCCTGGAATCCAGATATTTGGACCACTCTTGTAAGTGACCTATGTGGACTACGGAGTATCCATCTTCATTTTTCTCATCCTCATTTAAAGATCCACTGCTTCAAGAACTTTTTGGAGACAAGGAGCAAAAAAACCTTGGAGGACCCAGCTTTCAAATTTGGAGATATTTGGAGGTGACCCAAATGGGCTACTGGATATCCATTTCCGGTATCCTTACACCTACAATTCTGAGACCCTATAATATGGAGTAAAAAGGTCCATCTTATCATGGGTCCTTCGAGGTTTGATGACGTAGAATTCGTATTCAAATGGATCCAGACCAAAAAAAACGTTAAGGACCAAAACCGTTTCTGATGATTGCACCACTCCTCGCGCTTAATTTCCATTTTTATTCCACTCCAAGTGACGAATTTAATTAGTTAAAAGGAAGTCTGGGCACTTTCAAAAATGCTAAAAAGGAACCGCATCCAATTTAAATGCAGGACGCGCCCGCGGCGCATTTGAATCCTTAATCCCTCTTTAACGAGCAATTTAAAGTGAGTCCTTTCGCAACCCTCGCTGTCTTCAGCGACAGCATCCGAGCGGGCGTCTCGTTTCGGTGGGTCGCAATCAAATCAAACTAACCAAAATGTATCAACTTGGTGCAATATTCGCGAACTACAATCAACTTCAGACGTAATGGCGCCCGCCGTCGTTTTTCCTAATTCGCGATTAGACGCGAGCAAGATGGCGGCACCCGGCGTGATTTGTGGGTTGCCTGCGCTGCACACTTGACAGTGCATGAGTTATTTCCGGCGCGGAGGGCGACGACGACGCCGACGGCGAGATTGCGTTCGGTTCGCAATTTGAATGTTTGTCCTGCGAGGGAGCTTCCTGTTAGTTTATTTTATATTCCGATCCGAATGTTTCGGCTCGAGTCTTCTGCCGGGATGTGCGCGCGTGCGACGAGGAGGCGCACGCAAAGAAGGGATGCGAAGGGGAGCGCATTCCCTCTCAGGATTCTGGAGAGCGGCTGCGAGGAGTCTCGCAGCCGACGCGCACTCTTCCTCCCCCCACCACTCTTCGCTTCCCTCCTCCACTCCGTTTGGAAAATCCTTTAGTTTTCCCGGCAATATTTTACTGGCCGGATGGAAACACACCAAGAGAAATAACGTAGGATTACCTCAGTGCGTTCCCCATGATTAGATTGTAAAATACTGGAAGTGACGTGTGCAAGGGTGGATAAATAAGACACATAAAACGGAAATGAAACAGATATAAAAATAGGAAAATGGCTGCCGTAAACTCCTCGCCCTTCACCTCCCTCTACATTCCACCCCCCACCACCACTCCGAGTTTATATATGCAAAAGCTGATGCGTTTTCATTTGTTGTTTGTTTTTTTTTTTTTCTTTTTCGGAGGGGGGAAATTGTCAATTTGGATGGATATTTTATTCACCTTGTTGTCTTCGCGTGCAAACGAAGACATAATGCGTTTTTGATCGGGCAGCATCATCGCTGCTGGCCGGAAACGGTTGCTTCCGGCGAGTGCACATTATTCTTGCGTTGGGTACAAGCTCGTATAGGTGTTTCCGGTGGGGCGGCGGTTGGGCTTCGGATGGCTTTACACGGGCTTCGGTCGCTAGTCCGGGTTCTCAGCCTGCAATCCGCCCGGACTCACTTTTAAAGATATATACTCGATCTTGCCGCGCTCTGTTCTTCGCTTCCGGATGCGTTACTGGTCGTTGCAATCTTTCTCCATCGCCCATCGAAGTCGTTTAATGTCGTTAGCATTTTTATCCATTAATAAATTTATTTACTTTGGTGTTTGGTCCGAAGTACCAAAGAGTACAAGAGTGGAATTGATGGTTACTTCAGAATTGCTGAAATTGTAAGGTAGAAGTTGCCATATTGAGATTAAGTCAACGACTTTGAAATTTATCCTTTTTTAGACTTAGGACAATTCATACCTGTTGTTTCCATCTGCGTTGAGGTAAAGACCCCAGAAAAATGATTCTGGGATAAAAAGCCCTGAAGACTTCAAAAACTATCAAGGTTATTTGAACTTACTTGAGTTTTTAATGATTTCTAGAACATTCTAAAGGTTTCTGAAAGCCTTTTGATCTTTCTTGGGTTTCCAGAAAATTAGAGAACATACTAGAAGTTTCTAGATGCATATTGAACTTACTTGAGTTTAATGTGAATTCTGGAACTTTCTAGGACATTCTAGAAGTTTCTGGAATCATTTTGTGGTTTCTTGATATTCTAATGCATTTTGGATCATCACAGGAGTTTCTGAAAACATTTTGATCTTCCTTGATGTTCCAGAGAATTCTAAAACATTCTAGAAGTTTTTACAAGCATNCTGGGACATCTTAGAAGTTTCTGGAAGAATTTTGAACTTTCTTGAGTTTCCGGTGAATTCTAGAACATTCTATAAGTTTCTAGAAGTATTTCGAACCTTCTAGAGTTTTCAGTGAATTCTAGAATTTACTGGGACATCTTAGAAGTTTCTGGAAGAATTTTGAACTTTCTTGAGTTTCCGGTGAATTCTAGAACATTCTATTAGTTTCTAGAAGTATTTGGAACCTTCTAGAGTTTTCAGTGAATTCTAGAACTTTCTGGGACGTCTTAGAAGGTTCTGGAAGAATTTTGAACTTTCTTGAGTTTCTGGTTAATTCTAAAACATTCTATAAGTTTCTAGAAGTATTTCGAACTTTCTTGTGTTTTCAGTTAATTCTAGAACCTTCTAGGACATTTTAGAACTTTCTGAAAGCATTTTGATCTTTCTTGAGTTTACAGAGAATTCCAGAAAATTCTAGAAGTTTCTACAAGTATTTTGAACTTACTTTAGTTTCCAATCAATTCTACAACATCCTAAAAGTTTCTAGGAGAGTTTAGAAGTTTCTGGAAGCATTTTGAAGTTTCTTAAGTTTCCAGTGCATTCAGGATCATCTCAGAAGTTTCTGGAAGCATTTTGATTTTCCTTGAGTTTCCAGAGAATTCTGGATTATACCAGAAGTTTCTGAAAACATTTTGAACTTACTTGAGTTTCCATTGAATTCTAGAAGGTTCTAGAAGTTTCTAGAAGCATTTGGACCGTATTTGAGTTTCTGTTGAATTCTAGAACATTCTGTAAGTTTCTAGAAGCATTTTGAACTTTCTTGTGTTTCCAGAGAATTCGAAAACATTCTACAAGTTTCAGGAAACATTTTGGACTTGCTTAGTTTCCGATGAATTCTGAAACTTTCTAGAAGATTCTAGAAGCTTCTAGAAGCATTTTGATCTTTTTTGAGTTTCCAGAAAATTCTAGAACATTCTACAAGTTTCTGGAAACATTTTGGACTTGCCTAGTTTCCGATGAATTCTGAAACTTTCTAGAAGCTTCTAGAAGCATTTTGATCTTTCTTAAGTTTCCAGAGAATTCTAGAAGTTGCTAGTTACGCATTTTGGTCTTACTTGCGTATCCAATGAATTCTAGAATGTTCTAGAAGATTCTAAAAGTTTCTAGAAGCATATTTTATCTTCTTGGCCCAAAATGGGAACAGTTGACCAAAAGCAGATCCTTCCAACTTGATAAAGATTCTTCAACCTCTTATAATGAACTTTCTTCAATGGTTCAAAAGCATTTACCACAAGAAAATGTTGTAAATCAAAATCGGGACCTTCAGAAATCATTTCAGAAAAAATCATAGATCCCTCATACAAAATTTGCCCTATGACCTCAAAGGCATCGATTACAAGATTTTCTGCAATAATGACAACTGTCACTGATAAAGCAAATCAACCTCCATAACAAGATTAACAATCTAATGAAACCATAACAAGATTTATTCAAACATGCACCATACCCTTATGTATATTAGTATGAATGGCTGGTGCGAGCAATAGAACCGCTCCTCGAACAGCCCCTCATTCCTGTTCTTCTGCCTCCTCCGCATCCAGCACGTACACATATGCTTCCATTCCGGCCACCAACACGAAGACATCACGCATGTAGCGCAAGTTCGGGAGCTGGAGTCGGCGGCGTCGGAGGAGTCCTCTCGCTCCCCCAGGTCTCGCTGTCAGCCGGGTCATAAATAAAAGAGCGAAGCATATTGAGGTTGCATTGATATGTATCAGCGCTCGGTTTTATTGCAAGTGTAATCCGGCTATCATGGTGCCATCAGCATAATAATAGTTAGAATGCTGATGTGCGCGCCTATGTCGCTTCCCGAGCAGATGCTCCGGAGGAGGTCCCGGTCACAGCTGGGACCCATTGGTATTGCCATTACGATTCCGATTACTGCTGGCTGGTTGGGACTCGCGCGGTGGCTCCATTCGAAGGCGTTGTAAAGAATTCCGCTGGAGGAGACGTCGGAATAGGAGGATTTCGGATGGGTTCGGTTCCTTGGGATAAAATTCCGGGTTTACTACTTGTTTAACCAAATACGGTGCTGAAGAGATGTCTACGTAGGAAATTGTTTCTATAAATAAGCTGGGAGGTAGTTGGGGTTATGAAAAGAAGAGTAAAGGTGCGGTTCCAGAGAAGGTGAGGAAGATTCAGAAAGGGTTGTGGGAAAATGGGTTTCAAAGTGACCTGGAAGTTGGTTTTTGGTTTTGGGGCTTTGTAATCAATTTGAAGTTGGAGTAGTAAGGATTTCATTAGCTTCAGAAAAAAGGTCAACCTTAGAACCCTAGAAGAAAACCTGGATTCAGAAGAATGTGGTATCAGAACAGCTTACAAAATGACCTTGAAGTTCCAAAGTGACCTGAAAATTCTTACAATCTTTGGTAATATTCTAAACAACTTCAAAGTTAAGTTGAATCACTGATTCAGAAATCAGATCAATCCTAAGAGAGAACAAGTCGTTATGTCAGAAAAATGTTGCTTGAAAGCATACAGAAAGATCTGGAAGAAGACAAGATATTTGTTGTTTGAAAACTAGTTCCAAAGTGACCTGGAAGTTTTTTCTTCTGTGCTAACAAATTCAAAAAGAAGAACAGTTCTGAAAGAAGATAAGGCATTGTTCCAGAAAGATGTTGTTCCAAAACTACTTGCAAACAAACCTGGAAATTTATCTTCGTTTTGGTAACACTCTAATGACTTAGAAGTTATAGGCTATCAAAAATTTGATTATTTATAAAGATGGGATGAACTCCAAAAAGATGAATCCTGAAAGAAGACCCTGTTCTATGAAAACAGGTTCCAAAGTGACCAGAAAATCCCTTTCACCTTTGGTAACATTCTTATCAAGTTCAAAATTAAATTGGATCAATGATTCAGAAATCAGATCATCAGAGAGTACAAAATTATGTCAGGAAAATCTTGTTTGAAAACACCTTACAAGAAAATCTGGACTCTTTGTTCCAGAAAGATGTTGTTCCAAAATTAGTTCCAAAGTGACCTGGAACTTCTTTCCACCTTTAATAACATTCTATTCAAGTTAGAAGTTGGAAATTATAAGAATTCAGAAAGAAGATCAGTCTTAAAAGAAGACAAGGCATTGTTCTAGAAAAAAGTTGTTTGAAAACCTTTTACAATCAAACCTGGACCTCTTTTTTACTTCCGGTAACATTATTAGGATGATTCAGAAATAAGATCACCAGGGAGTACAACATTATGTCAGAAAAATGATGTTTGAAAACACTTTACAAGAATATCTGGACTCATCGTTTGAAGATAAGGCTCTGTTCCAGAAAGTGTTGTTCCAAAACTAGTTCCAAAGTGACCTGGAACTTTGTTTCACCTGTGGTAACATTCTATTCAAGTTAGAAGTCAGAAAATACAAGACACAGAAAGAAGGTCAATCCTAAAAGAACACAGAAACATTTTGTATATTCAAACAACAACTTGTAGCAGACCTGAACCTTTCCTTTAGTTTCTTCTGGTAACATTATCATTTGGAAGTTAAATTGGTATTAAGGATTTGATTAGGATGATATCATTGGAGTTTTGTAATGGTGCGACCAACACGCATTGTTCATCAAAGCCCCCTTTGGGGCACATGTCGTGTTTATATAAACGATCCGAAGGGTGCGAAAAAATAACACGTCCCATTTCGCAGGGGTCCGCGCTTTAT
>JARJDZ010006766.1:0-31984 GCA_030264555.1 Aleochara sp. GC000083
AATATTTGGGCACTAATTCTGAATGAAACGCAAAAAAAATCAGTCAAAAAGTCCCATTACTTTTCGAGGTATTCAACTTTAAAGATTGTTGCCATTTTTGCAAATTTTTCAAAGACTTTATATAGTCTTTGGTACATTCACAACAAAGCATTCATCCAACACAAAATCATGTTAAATCTAGTTCGAAAATTAGCAAAGACCTACTAGCCTAACTTTTATTCATTACGATATTGCAACTCTTCCGAAATCATACCCTTTAAAAACACTTAAAAAAAACAATTTTGTATGTGCCGCATTAAATAGTTTACAAAATGTCATTTGAACCATACTGATTAGGACAGAATTTACCCGGAAAACGCGGAAAAGTACAATCTGAACAAATTTCCAAGCAAAACAATTATAAACTTACTTGTTCTTCCCTTTTTCCAAGGAACTCGAATAAAATAGTGAACGCGACCAGGAGCAGTCAGCTGTGAGCGCGCGCGCGATCCCTGAAAAAGCACCATCCGCAGCCATCGCTATAGCACGCAGCAACGGAGTCAGCAGAGTGCACAGGCATCGCAGGAATAGCAGCGAGCAGTGAACACTCACGGCAACCGGCAGCGGTGTTGGTACGTATCAGCATCCATCAAGAGAAAGCCCCAGTGCTACAATATTACAACCAATCAATTAGCATTTTTAAACTGAAACTAGCAACATAACAACGTGATTACCATTCCGTTGCGTTTAAAATCGCTACCCGGCCAGGATCTCTCATTGTCTTCGCGTTATTCAATGTGATGCTCTCGCCGCTTTCCTGCTGGAACGTTCTAGTGTGTGTTCCTTCTCGTTGTGCACCGTCCTCCCACAATTCGCGTGTGTATGTGGCTGTTTGTTACCTCTCTGCGTTTATTATGCGCGAGTGCATAGTGATTGCTTTCGCCTAGGGCACAGTCCACGCACCATGGGGCAAACGACAAGCGGTAATTCAGGTTAGTCCCACAACAATCTGTAACTCGAGTCACCCTTTGGAAGTTTCCGGCGTGAAACTAGAAAAAAATCGAAGGATAAGTAAACAGAAACGTGTTTTATTTTATTTCGAACTGAGATTGGCTTGCATAGTGATGCAATGTGCTTTATTCCACTCCAATGGGAACTCCAGTGTGAGTTCAAATTTGCCAAAATAATATATTGAAATTTTACACAATTACCACATGACTGCAGACTACATATCGAACACCTACTCGTTATACTGGTGGCGTAAATATGAAAAGAGATTTCAGCAAATCTCCGGATATTTATTCCAGATAAATGTGAAATAAAGGATTCAATTATCATTATATTCACTCTTTAATACTTGTGTGCAGAGAATCCAATATCACCCACACATTGAGCCAAGGCAAATTATCTGTTATAAGTTAAAGGTCAAGAATGCATCAACATTACACAAACCCATCTCAGTCGCGATTATTCAAACAAATGTAAATGTACTCACTTGCCATCATGTTAATGTTACGAAGGTGTTCCTCGGCCAGCATGTTCGAAGAAAAGTTATTAAACTCATGGAATCACATAACACCAAGCTTGTTCCGATGCCTAAAAAACAAATAAATTAATAAAGTGAACAATATTACGTTGCACGATAAGAAATTACATTGTTTACGTATTTATAATTAAACGAACAAAAATAAAAATAAAGTCTAAAAAGAGTTTTCACTTCATTATAGGCAACCAATGATACGTTGGCGTGTATGCGGGGTTGCATACATTAAGTGTGTATATTTATACAAGGGTTGTTCCATTATTTAACGGTCTATACAATTAAGAAATATACATGTTGCATGTATAACCATATGTTCTTAAACTTTTGGAACTGCCTTTGTATATGTTCAAAAGTTGCCTATAGTCGACATGGCGTTCAATAATTGCAAGAACTCTTCCACTATAAGAAGTGTAGAACGACAACGTAAGAAATAAAATATGGAAAAATTAGAAAGGCAGTATGATCTAATTTACATATTAACATCCGGCGCATAATACTAATGAGTAAAGGCAGTTATTATGCGCACACGTGCGTAAAACACGAATGAAATTGTACGTTTAGTCGAACAATGGTGCTCGTTGTGTGGCGTTATTCTTATAACAATAAGCATATTGTGCATTTGACCACCAAATCTTTTTCATTCAATTAATTCGGCTAAGAAAACAATATGCATTATAATTTTGAAGAATTAAACAATAAGTAGCAAAAATTGATATGTTTCTGCTACAAAAATTTAAAGTTGTTGTTGAAAAGTTTCATCAAAATGAAAAAAAAACTGATATTTTTAAATTTCATAATGAAAATTAAAGTCCGGTTTCACGAAGTAGAAAAACTACGTGAATTTAGACAACAGTTAGTAAACCGTAACCTGCGCTATATAAGAGCAACAATACAAACTAACTAATGTGTGAAAATGTCTTTCTCACTGCCATTGCCATAGTTCGAGCTAATTGTTATTGGCATTGAACTTGTGCACCTTTTCTGCCGCAGTACAACAACAATTCGCATGGCCAGAACAATTGTTTATGCAATTACAAATGTGACTTTATGTTATTCGAGAGTAATTGCATTCTTATTTCATTGTACAGAACAACTAACGGATTCATGTTATTGTGCTTGCTGGTAACATCAATTTGATATTTCTTAGAATATCTAGCAATTGATAGCGAAAACTTCAAGTTTAAAGCTTAACTACAAATTAACAAATCACTTAATTCGCGGTAATTAAATTCTTCTCGGGATTGGCGTAATGAATTAAGTTGAAATGGAAAAAGCGCCTGAATTCGTTTAGCTTGAATGATACATTAAACCGATTAATGCGTTTTTTGCTTCTTTAAGTTCAGTCTTAGCGTGGTCATCAATGACAATGCCGGCATCGCTGGTGTCCGCGATGTCACCATACAAAACAAAAAAAAACTCTACAAGAACAACTGCAAATGCACTGGACAAGTCAGGCGTACAAAACGACGTGGATGCGCACGTATAGAGTTGAATTATTCAATTTAGGCGTTGATTGTGCTTGATTGCTCAATGTGACAGAGGTTAACAGTTGTGTCAGTCATTCTTGACGAGTTTTCTCAATTTTTGTTTTTAACAATCATTAGTATTGCTCATTGCAAGATTTCTATTTTGTTCAAATTGATTTTACCCAAGTTTTCAAATAGTATTTTACGGTTCCACTGCTGCGAACTTATCAACATGTTCTGAATTAATCAAGAAATCAATTTGATATGAATTACGCGATCAACGTTGCTGAATGATCCGTTCTAAGGATCGCTGTGAATAAGATGAATGGAAGTCATCTGCATTCATCTAGCTCTCAATTCCGCGGTCCTAATGGTGGCTTTATTGAGCCTAAGTGCGCGTTATTCAAGCGCAATTTGAGCGCGCATATGAATGAATTGACTCAGACATCAAATTGTTCGTGGCACCTGCGTTACACATTGCTTCTGCCTATTTTACAAACCCTAGCTGCCATTAGATCTTGTCCGATTGTACATTAATTAATATAAGCAACTGCCCTTTCTAAATTTTTCCACATTTTTTGGATTAATGAAATGACCAAAAACTTACTTATGGATTTTGCTGGTCCTTCCTTGATCCGTTTTCAAATTGGTGGATATTCAGAGTCGCCATGGTTGCGTGAGCAGCTGTCCACGTACGCCTGCATAGGGGGCTAGCCACACGTGTGTACGTCACTTCCTTTCTTCGCTCCATGGCCCCTTTGGTTGCTTCTTCCTCTCCTCGATGTACCCTTCTTCCTTCCCACCGGTGAGCACATCATTGCAAAGGTACAATGTACGAACAATCTCCATCCTCCCTCGTTGTATTGCATGTGTCTACGAGTGCTTCGTTCCGTTCAATTCCTCCACTTCCGATATTCAAATGCCCTCATTCTCAAATGACGCCAGGGTTGGACTTACAATGCGCCCTAGAAGTATTCCTCACAACTATACAATTCTAGTCCCTCAGCATTTGATTCGTATATCCAACCCTGAAGTTGTGAGCGCATTTGAGGGAAAGGTGTGCAGCTCGCACACAATTTTCGTAGGAGGACGTGGAGGAGGTACCAACCTAAAAGTATAATAAATGTAAATATATTTTCGAATGAAATTATATCCGAATATTTAGGGATGAACCCAGCTAACTTGGGGGGTTTTGTATTTACATGCTATTTTTATGCTAAAACGCCATTTGGCTCACATCTTGATTGCAGATGTTCGACATTTACTTATGTCAGTACTGAACAAATTTTGGCCATTTTCATGAAGAGTTGAAGAAGTTGAACTTATTTTGGGTTCGTTAATGTTTGATAAAATGCAATAACATTTTGAGCTCGGTGATTATTTGGTCAAACACCCAAAATAACGATGTTTATGCAGCAAATTTCTGCATTTCTTCAATGCAATTCAGTCTAGCAAATTTCCTGTTTGTATTAAACTGCTTGCAATGCGGAACATGCAAAATATCTGTTTCAAAATGCACGCAGAAGGTGTTGGTTGATGTTTAGCAAAGGTGTAAACGCGTATTAGCTGAAAGCAGCCAATTAATCTTGATTAATACCAAAATATCAAGTCATTTCCTATGCAAATTCTCGAATAATACGGAAGTATTATTCATTTTTTTAAGCGATTGTACAACCTAATTTCGAATGGGTAACGAAAAGGGAAAATGCGCACCGATCAACTTGTTGGTTATTGCTGATAGACTGGTGGCACTGATGATCAATTAAAACCAGCAAGGGGGCCACCGGCTGGCAGACTACTTACCACGCATTCGTTTTGCCTGCGCGCTGATGACTTCGGCGTGCCGCGCGCCTTCCAGCCAATTTTATTATCATTAAAACGGCAGCGGCACGCGCCTCCTGCACAATTTCACGTCATGCACGCGTGCGTTCTCGATTCCTCGACACCCGACGACACCACGAGAGGCGAATTGAACGGCTACCGTTTGCCATCCACTCAATCAACTTCGTACACGTACCTGAAAATAAACAAGATTTAAAATTTGCTACCAAATGAAATTCAAATTTCGACGCATGTTATGCGACTATTGAAAATGTAACACAACAACATATGTCGAGTGTCGGAATGGATCTAAAGACTAAAGATACATATTGGCATGAGGGGCCCCATCGTACTATTAGCTGGTAGCGGCCGTATGATTACGCTGCTGCATGAATGAAGAGCACACGCGTCGGCACGTGCCGGCTGGCGTTCAGGCAGACGGAACGCAGCGTCCGCTTGCACGAATTTTGAGTGGAGTCGCGCGCCTCGTGTGCGAGATTACGCCGCTGTCGTATCGAGCCCATGCAATGGGAGATGCGAAAACCGCCGGAACGCCAGGTGTTTCCGCATGCAAGCGACAAGGGGGGCTGCTGCTGCTGCTGCTGCCGCTACCGCAATTTCAATGCCCGATATATGCGCACATTTCGATGCACTATGCGGCTGCGTTTATTTTTAAGTTGGGCCCTCTGGGTGGATCGCGCGAGCTGGATGTTATTAATTCCTTCGTTTGGCATTTCACATTTGTCGATTCGACAATGCCCCGCGCGCGCAAACAAGGAAGGCGTCGAATGCCATTTGGCAAATGCCATATCTCGTTCGCGAGTCCCACAAGGGCAACTTTGTTGATGTAATGCAATGTCTGTCTGGCGGTCTGCTCTGGGTGGATGAACGTACATGATAAAATACCAGACTGTACAATAATGAAAGCTGAATATTAAATTTGTGCAAGAATTGTTATGAAGTTATAAATGTCGCATTGTCGACAATTTTTTTTTGTCTCGACTACATTTGCTGAATAATGTACAGCAGATTTAACTGGAAATGTGTACACAAATGCACATTATAGCTATGACGCCTCGTCAGCATTGCAATTGAAAGGGTGGGTGTAGAGTGCCTCTGACAAAGCGTTTTGTTCTCGACATTGTCGAGCGCAGTTCGCAGCCCCCTCGCGCATTTGCTGTCTATTAATACAATACTTTAAATTATAGCAAGGGTATTTACCATTTTGCAATCCCTCCACGGCGAAGAAACGCTGGCAATTGACAATGTGTCCTCCTCGTTGTTGACTTGACGAGAGGGCATCTGCATCAAATGCCAACTGTCCCACCAAATGCTCTTGCAAATACTCGTACATCCGATATTTCCGCTTCAATAAACCTACAAATTATAATTTACATTAATACATATCGATTATGATTGGTGACTGCAAAACATTTTTATGCAAGTATAATCGAAGGTGGAAAACACCTGACTATCGAATAATTTCAGAGATTTCCGAGATGCAGATGTTTGTTAGAATTAAATCTTAGAAAATCAAAGTGCACCTTTCCAATGGGAAATTATGGCCCTGGCGCATCTAAAACAAGCCCCTATAAGTCCACCATCAACGTTTGTGGCGATCGTCATCAACGTGAAGGTGATGCTTGGAGCCTGGTGTTTGAAGTCCACGAAGGGACTGTTGTTATGCACGTACAGGTGAAGCAATCCATTGCACACGGCACCGGTACCTTAATGCAACTGCTCCAGCTTCACCTCCAGCTGCTGTTCCATGATTCGATGCACACACGTTGCATGCGATCATGAAAACAACTCTCAAATGTTGCCTCCACAACACATTTTGTTACAATTTCATCTGATGAAGATATTTCTTATTGCATTTCCGAAATATTATGTATGTAACCTTTACCCTCACAAATTACTTTAGAATTATTGGGGAATAACATGTGAAACTGAAACCTAATAGACATTATATCTTGGCTCTCACAAATGAATCAAAATATCAGAAAATTACGAGTTGTAAAAATGTCGGAAATGTCATCGTTATCGGAAGTAGAAGTCATGAAGCATTTACGATTGCAACATTTGGCCAGCAGACCCAGCACGAACTGCAACATCTTGACGGCATTGCAACGCCATAAAAATCAATATCAATATAACTGGCCGGCCATTTTTGGTGACAACATGTTACAAATTGTCCTCCAGGCATATATAAATGTCCACAACTTCGATCATTGCGATAAATTTGATATTCCAACTAGATATATTCATTGTCATATTCATGACGAAACGTTTCTTAAATTTCTGAATGGCTATCGTCTATTGACCATACGAATGGCACCTTCTACAGCACGTGTAGATTCCCTTCAAGCCTACTTGTTGGCCGTCTTGACTTACAGCCAATGCATACAAGTTACACAAGGAAGAAAAGCCGTACCATACCTTAGAAATGCGCCTGTTGCACTACTGCACATTGCATTATGTCCTCAAATGGATTTTCCAATGCTTGGGCATATTGCGTCCACATGTCGAGTCACCGCCGAATCACTATCACCGGCAGTTGAATTGTTGTAGTTGTTGGTGGCTCCAAGTGAAGGCAGACGTGCGCCAAGTGCGTGACAATCAACGAAGCAAGGCACGGAGACGTCCATGTATCGTTCGGACAATAGACAAACAGATGTTTTTACTTTTCGTCTTCGGTTGCGTCTTCGCGAGGCGTAAAAGACGATTCTCGGTAGTGGTCCTAAGAAAAGTACAGAATATCATAAAATTTGTAAAGATGCATTTGCTGGTGAGCATCAGTGGCACATGCTGCACACGCTTTCGTGGGAACATGATGAAAATTTCGCGTGGGAAGCAATTTTTGTTGATTATGTTTGCAAGTTGTAAAATTTCTCGATAATCAATAACGCGAATGTCATTATTCAATTATTTCTAAATGCAATTGCAATTATTATCATTAATTACTAGTGCTTTTTGTAAAATATGATAGTTCCTTGTTAACTTATAAATTTCCAAATGTATCACATGTAAAATTTCAATTTTGCACTCATGAGTGCAAAACATGAGACTATTAAAAAAGTAATTAATGACAAATTTTTGATTGGGAATGATTATGATGACACTCAGTAGGAGGGCGCACGACCCATTGATTGAATAAGCGTGCCAGCGTGCGCGCATTACTACGTCGCACGCTAATCACAATCATCGAAGAAGATTCCCTACCTTGATCTTTCATCCTCCATTCTCCTCCGTTACTTGAGCATTCATAACATCTCGCTCTCCTTCTTCGCCAGCATCTTCAAGACGCTTGTTTACCTGCGCAACATATGATGCAACAGATGAAATCTCAGCCGGCCACGAGATCGAGTCGGATGACAAGGAGAACCAGATCGATCATCTGATTTTAAAGATCCATCGTTCTCCGTCCGTGCCATTGTGGGAGCAAACCGCAAACGCGAGCAGGCCTTCGCTTTTTTAAATCTCTCGACGCTATTTAACAATCAACGTCAGGTATGCCTCAGGTTGGGCAAGAAGACGTAACTCTCGGGGGTCTCATCGGGGATGTTTTCCAACTATGCTGGCATTGTGCTCGAGCAGCTGATATCCTCGGGTCCAGCGAGAAGCGTTTTCAGCGTTTCCATCAAGGCAGAGAGAGGAGATCTTTAAAGAATTAAATGTACGAAGCGTTGCGTTGACACAATGCAATTGTATAGATCATATGATGCAAAAACCGTACCTTTGATGCTACCTGGGGGCTCTTTGGCTTCAGCGTTGCCTTTTAAATTGTTGATTTCGTCCTGAAAAGCTGGCACGATCAGTTTCTGACGCTTGCCGTCCGACGATGAATGCCAAGCGTTTCTTCAACTTGTGCACCTTGGTTGCACTTTATTGTGCAAAATCTTTGTGCATCGCTGAGAAATGCGATGTGATGTTTCCCACGCGTACAAGGTGAATGCCAATGAAGAGCAGAACGCATAATTCATCTCTTGCACGTTGCAGTGTAAAACTCGGGATTTCCTCTCTTTTTGTCCTTTCCAGTTAGATTAGAGAAGTCTCCCGGAAAATTTGCGATTCGAAAAACAAGTGAAACTATAATACTTGAAGTAGAAACAACCTAAATGTCTGGGGCAATTACTTACATTATCAAACGAATGTTGCCTGGCTGGAAATCATCCGAATCATCATCATAAACGCCATCCGAATATCGAGCATATGCGTCTCTCATCTGTCGATTGCGCCCAACGGCTGGAGGACTGTTGCTCGGGCTGTCGCGTCACCTGCTCCAGCCATCCACCACACGACGTAGACTTCTTCACATCCTTCGCGGCGACGGCGACGACGTCGACGTCCCAGCGAGCAACGTTTTCACTTCTTCCCATCGACGATTTCCTACCATTATGATTCCCCGACGCTGTATGGCAGGTGCCATCATGAAGAAGAGCATCTTGCACTCCGATGTAAATGATAATTGCTCACCTATGGATATCACACATATTACAATGCGGCGCGCGGTGCTGATAGTTGGAGGTTATGTTCGCATTTTGCCGGTGGGATTTGGACAACCAACGATGCAACACAATGTATCAATAGTAATCATCATCACACCGAAAGTGTGATTACAACACGGCACCGATTTTCGAAATGTAGCACACACATGGAATAAATAATTTTGATAAGCACCAGCGAAACGTGGTAGGTCAGTGCAAATGATGCAAACGTTATGAGAAGATGGCGGTTCATCATTCCGCGTCATCGTGACGTCACGTCAAATTTCGTCCAATCAAATGCAACATTTCCAAAATGAGAATAATTTGTTTAAATTGAAATTTGAATAAATTGATTTGCAAAATAACAATTTGCAAATGTAATTCTTATTGTTTTTTCCAATAAGATTACTATGATTTTTATGACGTTGTCATGACTTGTTGGTTAAATAGATGCTTCCAATTCCAGTTAGCATCAGTTGGTGAATGTTAATGAAGTATAAAAATAGCCAGCATCTTCAGGCAACGTACTGGGAGACAATTTCTAAATTTACCCGATTTCTTTATGTCTATTGCGCCCAAGAATCAGACGTATGTCGTGTGTCGCCCGCCAGCACAAAAGGCACAAAACTATCGCGTGCATTTTCTCTAATAATAACAATCAGATGAAAATGTGTGCGCTAGCATTTACGCGAAAGAAAATAATATATAGAGTGTTGCAAATACAGACAAGCTCTGTGTAGTGCAGACATTAAGGCGCCCTACGAGAACTGCCAGTTTCACAAAAGGTGAATCTCGCTGTAGAGGGTGTCCACAAGATGCTCAGCCCCTAGACTAGATATTCATACATCTGTTCAGCGGCGCGTTCTTATTACCACGGGGAAATCGTACTTACATTGTATTCCCTGAGCGTAGCGAGTGCAAGGGAAGATCGCGTCGGCCTGGAGTACGCAAAGGGCACATCATCAAATCCTGGCCTCGGCTACGACCGCACCAAGTGCGGCAGCTGTCGGTGGCGAAGCGCGTATGCGCCAACCCCACTCGCCGTCCTCGAGGGGGCCCGGTGCGTCTCGAAAAACGTTAAAATCGTGGCGCTCAGCTTCAGCGCGCTCAGTTCCGTTCGCGCAGCGCCAGCGTTCGCATACGCATCGCACCCAGCCTGCGCCGCGTTCCACATTCAATTTCTAGTCGTCGCGCATCGCCGAGAGAGACCTGCAAAACCAAGTCGAACAATTGATGTATCAGTTTCGAATTTGAGCGAGTGCCGCCCGGTGTGTCAACTCACTGCGACTTCATGGGGATTACCGACGAGAAGAAGTGCAACTGCAGCACCAACAACCAGCACCAGCTCGGCGGCGCCGCCATCCACTACAACAACAGCCAGAACACCAGCCACAGCAAGTCGGCGGGGGGCAAGAGCAAGGGCGCCACGCTGCTCACGCCGCTCAAGAGCAAGATGAAGGTGTTCAAGAAGATCAAGAAGACGCTACTTGGTGAGTCCGATGACATCATCCCCGAAGGGTGACATCCTCGCTCTCGTTGCTCGTAGGTGAAGGCGGCGGAAACAATGCGCAATTGTTTTAATTTGTTGCGGTTGCCATGGCGTCGTTTACGTCGCGGCCAATCGCTGCAGCCCTTCCTGCGATGTCGGATATCGATCGCGGCTCAGCAGCCGGCCGAAATTGTGCCACTCACGATGCAAACCCTGGCGCCGAATCAATGTGCCTCTGAAAAGTCAACAAATTATAGTCCTGCATTCGGCCGGCGTAATAAATGATCGTGCAGCAACGAATCTCATCCTCTCGAGCCGCGCTCGCTCATCAGCGAGCACATCACGACGCGGCGTTTTTCCCACGGTCGCGAGCCTCGCGCATGCAGCGCGTATTTACTGTATTTACGTTCGCGCGTTTCTCATGCCATTTGCGCGCCGCTCTTCTCCGTCGTGCGACGCTCGTCGAGGAGGCGAACGAGCGCGCACACCTGAGTGAAACGCTGCTCTTTCTTGCCATTTCACACACAAAAGCCGTCCATACGTTCGCATATCATATTTGACTTTCTCTGTTCGGCGTGCTTGCCGTACTATACCGTACCTTGGGTCGCCGCACGGCTTTGTGCGTCCAATCCAATCCAATATGAGCCCGACGTGAGAACGGCTCGGCTCGACCACTCTCCGGTAATGAGCGACCAATTTAATTCGTAATGCGTACGTTCCACACGCGTACGCGTTCTAGCCATTCCATCCGTTTTCGTGTTCGGTCTGCCGGGCCACGAATTGTGGGCATTTTTAATCGGTGGCATTACATCTCATCCTCAGCTCCCATCCATGCATCATCATGTTCCCATGTCTGCAAACGCAATAAAATTTAATTGATTCATGAACACCATCAACGTTTTCACTTAATAGCCTGCTTGATAAACGCACATATCTAATTATAAACGTAATCTTATTGGATTGAATTCGTTTTGTACACTTGCACCAAACTGACATTAGCGGCCATTTTGATAATTTGCATTAAAGTCGCTCTGGTGTATGCAACCGGTATGACACTAATTTAAGAAAATATCAGTTTCTTTAATGTTATCGAAATGCCAGCCCAGCTGTTTTCCCAACGGTAAAGGAAAGGTCCAATGCGTCTATTTATTTTGATTTCCTTGCCTGGCATTGGATAAATCGGGCACCCCATAGAATACACCAAATCCCTATTATTATTCACCCCTCGGTTTCTGTACTACACTCGACTTATGCAACGACGATATTCTATTCATTGGGGATATCTAACGGCTTTATATTCGTATGAAACTTCGTTTCTTTACATTTTTGATGTTCTGCATCAATGTGTAAGGTATGACAAGTATGACACTGAGGGCGCTGGTGTCGCATCACAAGATGCACTTTTAAACGTCAACTTCTCATCTTGGGAATTTGTCTATTACATGCTAACCGTAACCAATAAATTTCGTTTTTTTTAATGCAAAAAGTGTAATTGCTGTTAAAGTTCTACTTTTTGTGAGTTTTTATGTTGTTGTGTACTGCTCGCTGACTTCCTTCCTAGTTGCCAGCAGCAAGCTTGACCCGATGGGAATGTATCTGACGTTCATTGCAGCCGAGAGCAAGAACAAAAGGCGTAAAATAAAGCGTGGCAACAATCCGTGAATCAAGGCTGTTCCATTTCGATGCGCAAACAATCCGTGTACGTATCCACGCATCTGAGGATAGCGCGCGACGGATCGAATCGCGTTCCGTTGCTGGAGCGCAGCTAGAAGTCGGATCGGTGCTCCAAGAAGGAAGCACATCCGGCCGTTCGGCGCTCGCTCGCAACGGCGTGTAATCACCAAGTCGGCTAATAGCGGCGGCAGCTTCGCAAACAAACTTTTTGTATTTCCCATTTCCACGTATGAAACATGTGGATGTATAGCACGAGGTACAGTTGCTCGATAAAACGTACAAAAAACGACTTCCTATCAGATATAACTAATAACTGCTTCTTTTAGTTGCTATCAGATCAAAGTAAAACATTCGTCAGTCAATACGGAATTATTCTCCGAAGTTACCATGGAATTCTATGGGCAACCAATTAAACGCATATGATATAATCGCAAGGGATGTTGAAAAGAATAATGAAATGATTCATTCTCATTGAGATGCATAGCAGTCAAGTGGACGTTCCCCAAAGTCCAAAGGGATTTCGTGGGGTTGAAGACTTGAAGGGCATAACGAATGTAATCCGCATGTGCGAATTGAACATGTGCAACAATTTGCACCCTAACAATACAATGCTGTGTGCGGAAGAACGCGAAAACCACATGATACTTTCTGCGACTAATATTGCAACTTGAAAGGAGGCATTGTGTGGGCCAAATTAATGGAAGTCCGCATACAAACGCGCCGCACGCCTTCTTCCTTCGGATGCTTCCAGTTTCCGCCTGGTGCACTTCCGCTGCTGACTATTACTCCAGATTTCGATGCGCCACGATGATGCGTTACGCTCGCATTACTCGTTACGCTGGATGTAACGCGATCTACTCCACAAACATGCGGCTAACACAAAAAAAAACTAAGGAATACAACTGCACAAATGCGGCCGACAGTTTTAATGCATCCGGTAATGAGCGCGCGGATGCTTTTCCTCGATGGCAGCTGATCATTACAATGCGCACACATGATGCGACCATTTCGAATACAACTAATTTTACCTGCATTTTGTTATCCGCGCGGTTGGGAAGGAGCGTTTGCAACTGCTGTTTCTTCATTTCATTTTCCCACACTGGCCTGGCTCCTCTTTTCATCGTTCGAACGAAGCGAGAGGAAAAACTTCGAGAACGCAATGTGCACGGAAGGAAGGCAGCTGGCGGGTGTGAGCGTGTGATGCTGCTGTTGCTTTACACCTGGTTTTCTTGCGCGCCATGTGCACTAGCAGCTCCTCGATCTGCTGGCTATTTTCCCTTTATTGCAAACGCCAAAGAGAATCGATTCGCAAAGTTTTACAATCACGTGGACTTGTAAAACAGCTGCGACTTCAGCATGTTTGTTTAGTCATGTAATAATCGAGGATAACGCAGGACTAATTGAATTTCTTTGTTGCAGCCTCACGTTCAAGTTCAGAAAGTTTGGGAACGAACAATCTGCCTCCACTGCAATTCCACAACACACGCGGTGAAAACATTCGACTCTATCGCAATGGGACTGTAGCTAGACGCGTGGAGAGCTTCTGCAAAGGTATCGCCTTCAGTGCACGACCAGTTAAAGTTAACGAAAAGGTACGCATCAAAAAATGGCCGCCAATTGAAATGAAACTAATTTCCTAATTGTTCCCACAGATTTGTATAAAATTCGTTGAGATTTCTAACAACTGGAGTGGCGTTATTCGTTTCGGGTTTACCTACAATGACCCAAATATGCTACGATTCAACCTCCCAAAATATGCCTGTCCTGATCTCACGAATAAACCAGGATACTGGGCGAAAGCGCTGCCAGAACGTTTTGCAACACAGAACACAGTTCTCTTCTACTATGTCACCTCCTCTGGAGATGTGCACTTCGGCATCAACGGCGAGGAGAAGGGCATCTTCTTCGGAGGAGTTGAAACCCGCGGTCCTCTTTGGGCTTTGATCGATGTCTACGGTAATAGTACCGCCATCGAATTCGTCGATTTCGACCAGCAGTTGAACAACTCGCGTACGAGCAACAACCTCTGTGATAACCACAACAATGTCCACCATAATGTGAACACCCCGTCACCAGCTGCTGGAGATGACGTCGAGCGTCTGGTCATCCCGATGCAAAGCATCGCGTTGCGTGACGCTGACGAGGTGAATTTGCCTCCAATTCGTCACCAACCAACGCAACTCACGTTCCAGCCGCTCCCATTGCATCGCACTCGAGGACGCAATGTGCGCTTCAATGCAACGCGCACGGTAGCTTCACGCATTGATTCAGAATTCTGCCAAGGATACGTTTTCACCGGGAGACCGTTGAATATTGGCGAGAAGCTAGTGGTGCAAATCCTCGCTACGGAGAACGTTTTTCAAGGATGTCTTGGTCTTGGGTTGACGTCATGCGACCCAGGAGTTCTTCAAATGTGCGAATTGCCCGATGATTCAAACTTTTTGCTGGACCGTCCTGAATACTGGGTCATCAGCAGGGATTTCGCGCGTAGTTTGAACGTTGGTGATGAGATCAGCTTCTACATTTCACCAACGGGTGAGGTGCAGATCAATCGTAACGGCGGACCCCCTGCAGTAGTCATCCACGTAGATCAGTCGTTGAAGTTGTGGGCCTTCTTCGATGTGTACGGCTCGACGAGGAAGATCCGCGTCGTCAGCTCGTGCACCGGAGCGAATCATCGTGTAACGACACCCAACTCGGAGTCGATGAACAGTCTGAACACGGCGTCGGAGCTTCGTCGAAGTGTCATGTCCATGCCACCTCAACCTGCAGCACCCTTGGTGCCTGTTGGTGGTGTCAATAGTCGATGCTCGTCTCAAGCGGAAATCGAACCGGCTGTTAGCAACTACGCGCATGTTACTAATCACATTGCGAATAATAATGTGGCTGCTATTCCGACCTCATACCTGGGGAATCATCTCCAGGTAGCTCCCGGACCTGCAGCTACGTCCCAGTACAACCATAATCATAACGTCCTGCTGCCGACGACGTCCACGTCGATGTCGTCGCTGACGACAACGCCACATGCTCTCGGCACCTCGACGATGATCTCCATGAATAGCAACACGTACATTGAGGTAGGCAATCGAAGAAACTCATTTAAAACATACCAAATTAAAAACGATTTTTTAAATTTGAATCTACTATGAAGTGAATCTAACTATAATATATTTTTGCAGCCGATCTCTTCAAATGACTTGCACAACCATCATAACAACAAGGCGGATGAGCAATCCTCGACGGCGCTGTATGCCGGCATCCACCAGGTCGCTGGTGGCGGAAATTATTATTCAGCTAGGGCTGAATGCACCATCTGCTACGAGAAGACTATCGATGCCGTGCTCTACATGTGCGGCCACATGTGCATGTGCTACGAGTGCGCGCTCCAGCAATGGCGCGGCAAAGGAGGCGGCCAATGTCCTCTGTGTCGCGCTGTTATTCGCGACGTGATACGGACATACAAATCGTAACCCTCTTGGAGGATGCAAAGCGCCAACATGCGCTGCCTCCATGTTTGTTAGTTGAATTGTTATAAGCAAACACAAAGTCACTAGTTTTAAGGCGACACGTCACCAAACAAAACAAAACTCGAACGAAATTTGGTGCAAAGATAGAGGACATGATGAGTTCAGGAAACAAGTTACAATAAGTTCAATCCGTGCCAAGGTTTTTCGATGTGTGATGGGACCTTGCGGCATTTTGCGTTGCATAAATGATGAACTGAAGCAACAAAATGACCGCCAACTATCATGCTATGCATCGATATGGGTTTCTTCAAGTGGATTGAAACGCGTTTGCAACGACAAACGAAGCGAAGATGTGCACTTTCCCGTCTTCCGTTGGAAAACGCAGCGAAAATTGTTAGTCATTTACACATTGAGTGTCTCTTTGTTATTTTTATTATCGATATGGTTAAATGTTATTCGCTATTATCATTATTCTTTCATATTGCGTTTTACTGTGTGGTATTCGACAAATAGCTAATCTCGGTCAGTCAAGAAATGATTATTTCTACTATCGTATGAATGAATCAATAGCAATTAAGTTTAAGTTATAAATGCGATGTACGAGATCGTCAGACGCATTACGATTACAAACGAATCAATAGTTGTTTTCTAGTCAACAACAAAATGTATTAAAAGAACACGCATAGTTCATATTTATTTATTATTTAATGTAGCGCGACGCCTCCACCAAAAAAGAATACGAAAAGAACGGAATTATCAAATGAGCCAGAAACATCAGAATGTTGGCGCATTAATCTGTTTTTCTCTTTTTTCCAAATACATTTTTTGTATAAAATGAAAATTATGGATGTGATACTTTTGAACCTAACCTCGCATAGCGTTTCCCAATTCGTTGCTACCAGTTCATCGCAAATTAAACTAAATGGCAGACTAATTATTAAAGAATGATACACATACCTTTCTACTTCAGCTGCCTCACAAGAACTCGAAGCTTTCAGCCGTTTTCAGCATTCACGAACATCCAGGTCACTCAGATTTGCACCTCTCGCAGCAATCACTGAAATCTAACCAGAAAAACATGTGTATAATAAGTTGCCTAACTTGCAAGCATCACTTCGCCCAGAAAATCTTTGAAAACATGGATAAATGATTACTTGAGGGATAAGTAACAATTTCGATGTGAAAATAATCTGAAAATTCAATTTATAAATAACGCGTTAATCAAATGTAACATATAACTCGCATAAATATTTAAATTAATTCATGAAACTTGGACTGGGTGTAGTTAAGGCATTTTCACTGGCTTAAGATCAATCAGAATCTGACTCTAAAACAGCAATTCGATTCCATTTACCTTTTCCCTTCGACGTCTTCTTCGCATTGTGTTTACGCGCTTGCTGCGAATTGAACATCTCCTGCGTGGACAGCTCCATCGCCAATTTCAACTCAGCGCGCTCCAGCTCGCTCATCTCCTCGTCGAAAACGTCATCTTCGTCGGAGTCCACGCAGAATGTATCCTGCACGTACGTGTTCTCTTCGAAGCGCTCGCTATCAACGATCGTATCTTGCACGATGCGTTTTGCAGTCGATCGTTGGAACATTCTCAACGGGCGAAGCTTTGGACTCTTTATGCTTTGCAGATAAACAGCATGCATTTGCGTATCGTTTGCGTTCTTGGTTGATTTATCATCCACGAAACTCTCATCGTATCCGTCCTGGCTGCAATCAGGCATTTCATCGCTGCTTGGTGCCTCGTCGGAAATTTCCGCTTGAGAGCAGATGAATTCGCGTGCAGGTTTTGGTTTCGTTTTCGAACGCGTCTTCGAAATGCTGGGGACTAGAGGTACACTGAATTGGCTAGAAGATGGGCCTACATCTGGAATGAAGTCTGCCACTTGTTGGTCGATGATGGTGTCGAAGAAACGTTGTTTGGGCCGTTTTTTTCGTGCAATCACGGGGGAATCTGGTGATATGATAATCGTTTCATCGTCTGATATCCGATCATACGTCTTGGGAGCTTCTGGTGTTGTTGCTTCAGGTGCTGATGACGTTGAAGGCACCGCAGACTTTTCAGGTGTCAGTGGATATATATCATCTAGATCCATGATATCACTGATAGCAAAAGTTTTGGGTTTGTCAACCTTGACGATTGGCGAGTCCTGAGTTTCTGAATAGATGTCTTCAATTGTAAATTTCTGTGTAGGCTTTCGTTTCTGTAAAGCAATTTGCGATAAATCAGGAGAAGCTTGTAAATTGATTTCTTCTCTCATTTCTTCTCTTCTATGATTTGACGTTTGAGATCCGCCAACTTTTTTTGGTAATTCCGGTAGAGTTTCAAAATCATATAAATCACCCAATGATATTCTAGCTGTTTCCCGTTGTTCCAATATTTTCCTAGAATGATTTACTTTCGGTTTCATGGGCGTTGGTGACTTAGCAATAATAAATGAATGTTCAAATTCGGACAAGTCAAAAATATCAGATACATCGAACTTGCATCGTTTCGACACGGAAGTTTCTTCAATTGGAACCAAAGACGTTGGGGACGCTTTTCGTTTTGATGTTTCCCTATCACTACTTTTATCAATTTTGGATGGAATAAAATCATCATCAAACAAATCATCCGACATATTAAGATCATCATCCTGCTGACTCTCATAGTTTTGTTGATGTGTATCGTTATCAACTTCTTGTAACTGGCCGCAATTTTGTTGCAATTCGTTGTCATGTTGATATGGCTGATCGCCATCTTGTTGAATGACGCCATTTTGTTGTATATGATGATTTATTGGTTCTTGATCAATATTACTGACGTCTAAAAATTCTGAAAGATCGATTAGACTGTCAATTGTAATTTTTTCCTTGGATTTTTCAACTTGCGCGACTATTTTTCTTTGTGAGAGTTCTTCACAGAAAGCAAGCATTGCCGAATCGTCCAAATTGTCCTCTTCTGGTGGCGGTGAATGAAAAGTTGCTTGATGAAAATGGTCATCCATTTCGTGAATTTCATTCACATATTCATTCGGTTGAATACTTTCTTTGAATTTACCAAGTAATGACTTAATGTTAGATGACTTAATAGCCGATAATTGATAGTTACTACTTTCAATAGGTACCAAGCAATTAATTAGAAGGTCCTTACAATTATTTTGAATGTTTTCATGCGATGTTGGAATCTGATACTTTTCCAAAAACATTTTCAACTTGAAATTGATTTCGTCCAATGTTTTATCGACCTCGACAAGTTTCTGAGTCGAAGGTGCTTTGAAAATATTGCGTATATCAGTCTGACGTACCCGTGGAAGTCTATCCTTTGAAGGTACTGGAATATTGTACCGTTTATAATCGGCAAATCGTAGTAAATCACTTAAAATATGGGAATCTTCGGACGATGGTATAAGCGACTTGTCTCCGAGATTAATCTGAATCGTAGATGATTTTTCAAAATTGAATTGCTCCGTGACGCCATCTTCAACGGCATCATTCGATATGCAGAGCCACCTAGAATTCGGAATAAAATTGGTAAAATCATCCGAATTACTATTCAATAAAAACGACGACGAATCGTCTCCTTTAACTTGGAAGCTTCGTATGTCCCCGTTCTTCAATTTAGGTGTTCCCTTCTTCTCCTGCGGCGCCGAGATGAAGATCTCCAAGCATTCGGGCCGCGCATCTTCAGGCAACATGCGTGGGTTATGCGCATAAAGTTGATTCTCTATGCCATTCGCTTTCAGCAACGTGGAGCAAAGATGCTGGCGTTCATGCAGGCACTCCTTGAGCACCTGCTGCTCTCTGCCTTCGGCGACGAGGACAACGACGCGTCCGTTGCGGTCACGACCCGTTCGTCCAATGCGTTGGACGAGCCGCACCGATGACCGGTTCGAGGTGTCGAAACAGACGACGAGGTCGACGAAGCCGACGTCGATGCCTTCTTCGCCGATGCATGTCGACACCAGCGTGTTGAACTCGCCGCGTCGAAACGCGCTGATCGTGTTCACCTGGTGCTTTTGCGTGATGGCCGATTGGCCCATGAACATCTTCGGTTTGACGCCGTCGATTTGCAGGAGCATGGCGTACGCCTCGCTGACGGACTCCTGATACTCGCAGAAGACGATCACCTTCGAGGAGGCATCATGCGTGCGAAAGTGATCACGCACCAGGTCACCAAGACGGTAGAATTTTGGGTGGCCAAATTTGCAGTTTGCCGGCAACTGAAATTAATAATTTTTTGAAATGCAATCCAATTAGATTTTGCTTTGATTCTATGTAAAAGAAACTTTAGGCGAATCCTAAATTACCTGAAGATGGCTCCCATTTGGTAATTTATCACAGATTAATGGAGGACCCACAAAATCACGAATTTCAGTCATTAATTTACGAATTTCCTGGGAAGATTCGATTAGTAACGGCTTTTCGACATTCTCTACGAGACAAGGAACGAATTTATGTTTAGCATTAGAACTAGGGTGAAAAATATTGCTGTGCATTGTTTACCTTCAAAAAATGTGAGAAAACTTCGAAGTCCATGCCTCAAAAGCAAATCATAAGCATGATAGAGTATTGTACAAGTAGCAAAAACCTTTTTGATCAGTCTGTACTCTTCAGTAGATCTAAAAAGTAAAATTGTTAATCAATAAGTAATGAAACCAAAAAATGTATCTATAACAAACCTATTATGAGAATTATTCTCCTCATATTCCTTAGACAAGTAAAACAAACGCCCTTTGTGTAGATTTCTAATATTTGACTGCAATATGTTATGCTCCACAAGCAATCGCACATACTTGTCCAAAATAAGTTTGTACTTCTCGATCACAGTTACTAACATCCCATCCAGCTTGATAACAACAGTCTCAAACGTCCGCTGATGAATATATGGCACCACGTCGGCGCTATCCTCCGTGCGCACCTCCAGGTGGCTTATCAGCAAGTTATGGCATACATTAATCACCTCTGTCAATGATGATGCTGGAGTTGCTGTCAATGCTAACACACGAAAATGCTGATGTATGGAGTGCAGCTTGCGTATCACCTCACAATAGGAATGATTGCGGCGTGCCCTGTGCGCCTCGTCGACGACGACGCAGCGGACCTGCTGCCCCAACTCGGGCACCGTCTCTAGGTCGTTGAGGAGCACCTGGGGGGTCAGGAAGAAAACGCGCTTCGCTTTCCATATGGGTGCGCGGTTTGTGCGCAGCACATTTCCGGTCAGCTCGGCTGTGCATTCTTTTGGCATTGCGACCGTCTGATAGCAGGCGTCGACCTGCTGACGAACCAGAGGCTTCGTCGTAGCCATGAAGATGATCTTTCCACTAGGATACCAACGGTAGTAGTTGTGCATGACGACGGCGGCGATGAAGGTCTTGCCGAGGCCGGTCGGCAGGCAGACCATCGTATTCTGGAAGAGGGCGGCATGGACGATATCCTTCTGGTACGTCCGTACCTGGGTGTTGGGGTTCGTCGGATAGATCCAGGTCTTCCCCAACTCATGGTTGAAGCCGTGTTCGTTTGTTTCTTCCACACGGCTGCAGGATTGGCTTGTCTGCATTACAACATAGATGATAACACGCACGTTATTTAAGCGAATACAACAAATTACATTTTTAGTTTACATGCAAAAGTTACAAACAGAACGATCACAAAATGAAATTGACGTTTGTTTGGTTAAATTCGCGGGATATTTCAAGGTCATCAAGATCTTGCATTTCAAATTGATAAATTAATGATAAAATACATTAAATTTCGGAACGTAATGCAATATGGAGTCAATTTGTTGTCAGATTTGATTAAATTTATGTTTAAATAGTTTGTAAATGCAGAAAAATGTGTTTGTAATTTCATTGAACTATAGGCAACCCACAATGATGTCACAACCCAAACAATTGCTGCGTTCAATTATTTAGTTGAACATTTTAAACAAATTAAACGACTTTTACGACTTCTTTGACTGGAAAATTGATTTTGATATATTTTCTTTGTAATTATAACTATCAAATTTGATTGTATTGTATTTATGTTGCTTTTAATTGTTAAAAATAGTCTTCCATGAAAAATCGAACGCACCTCTTTCGGCTACCATGAGAAAATTGATTTGGCAACATTGTCAAATGACGGCCATGTTGGTAATGACAGCTGATGGCCTGACTCACATTTGGATGATGTTTGCAAAATAAGTGAACGCAGCGTGCGAAAAATCGAGGCAATTTCCAATAAGATCTGTGAATCGGTGCGGTGATTGCCTATGGATTCGCGTGTGATGTGCTTGCAACCTTCGCTGGCAATGAAAGCCTACGGTGCCGTGCGAATTCATCAGTAATGCTTGTGACGGCAACGCATCTAACCTCACCTAGACAGCGGTCGCATCGCTTCGGCGACGACGTCCACGTGCGCCACGTCCAACGATGAACGTGGAGGCGAACCGGCTGCGCACGTTCGCCGACTGGCCGCAGCATGCGGTCGTCCACCCGGCGCGCATCGCCAAGGCGGGCTTCTTCTACACGAAGCACGCCATCACCGTCGAGTGCTTCGCGTGCCACGTGCGCATCGAGCAGTGGTCGTACGACGACCAGGTGATGGCGCGCCACCAGCAGCTCAGCCCCGAGTGCCCGTTCGTCAAGGACCCGGCCGCCTCCGGTAACGTGCCGCACGTGGTGGCGAACGGCGCGCACCTCGACGTGGAGATGGACCCCACCGACGAAAGGTTGCGCACGGAGGAGTTCCGGCTGCGTACGTTCGATCGCTGGCCGGTATCAGATATCGTTACACCGGCGAGCCTCGCTCGTGCCGGTTTCTACTCGGTGCAGCATCACGACCTCACCAAGTGCGCCTACTGTGGCGGCGTCGTCGGCTCCTGGGAGGTTGGAGATGACCCGGACCGGGAACACGCACGCCATTTTCCCAATTGTATGTTTGTCGTCGGCGTTATCAACAGGCGCACCGCTGAAGTAGACGCGACTGCGCGTAACCGCGTCGCTGAAGAAGACGCAACGGTTCGTGACCTTGCCAATCGCCGCAATCTACCTAATATCAACCTGGTGCGCGATGGGAATCTGGCCGCGCTCGGGGTCAATACACATAAGGGCCCGAAGAAGCCGAAGTATGGGACGCTGGAGGCTCGCATGGCGACGTTTGCAGACTGGCCAGAGGACCTGGTGCAGACTCCCGACGCGCTCGCTGCCAGCGGTTTCTACTATGAAGGTTCCGGCGACCAGGTGCGCTGCTTTCACTGTGATGGAGGCCTCAAGCATTGGGATCCGCACGATGAGCCTTGGACGGAACACGCGAGGTGGTTTCCGCATTGTGGATTCGTGGCGTTGCTCAAAGGCCAGGAGTTCATCTCTGCATGCGCCCCCGAGTTGGATCCAACTAGCATTAAGGTATGCATCAATCATTTCATTTTTAATCAAGCCCAAACAGCTTTGAAGTTGTTCGCAATTAACATTATATCATCATGGTTTGATCTGGAATCAGTTCGAGTAAGTATAGACTTATAATTTGTACAACTGGACTAATTGTTTAATGATTTTAGCAAATTTTGACCTGCAGTTATCAACCCTGGACAATTGAATTTCATGAGAATCAGTTGAAATTATCTTGAGAAGAATATATTGTTCTTCAGAGAATTACAAAAAGAAGATGAAGAGAAGAAAAAGAAGATTTGCTGGTTTGAAGCACTTAATTCAATTTTATACTTTCATTGATATGATAATTGAACTAAATTGTTTGGTCAATTTTATAATAACTGCACTTTAAGACGCCGTTTTGTTTGACATTTATAATGATTGATTAGCAATTTTTAACATATTATTAAAATTAGAGGCTCTATAATATTGGCAAATGAAATGACGCAGAATTTCCAATAATATTGTATCACAATCAACTTGTTGAAATTGTTAAACATTCGCCATTCAAAACATCACGTGTTTTAGGCAAATACTATAGTTTTAAATAGTTTGAAATTTAATTGTTTTGACATCAAACTAGATTAAATATTTGGTTTGATGTTATTAAATGCAGTTGTTATAAGATTGCGAACTTTCTAATCATGCAATTGTCTGGGGTATGATTAGTATGATAATACTGTAATTTGTACCTATTATTATGGATACAAATCCCAAAAGTCATAGTGATTTCAAAATTATTCATTGATTTTTATCAAATTGCAAATGATATCGTTCATTGATAGAATAATTACACACCTGTTTAAATATCACTGATTGATGCTAATCATTCAGCTGTACAATGCCTAATGCTCAATATCTGTTTTTTTAGTTGGACTTTAAATCTTATCGGATAAATACTATAAACAAAGCATTGTAATCAAAGAAAAAACTGCGGTCAAAAATGAATACAACAACGAATGAACATGTGATGAGATTTGCAACAGGAAATGAATCAAAACGGAAAATTGTAAAACCCAAATTGGAATTTGGACACAAACAGCGGATGTAAATACTATGCAACCAAACACACAAACTCGATCGAGAAAAATCCAAACCGATTTTCTTGGCAAATTCAAATCATCGCTAATGATGCATAACTTTGCAGCGAAATGTAAGATACGATTACGACATCTCCAATCGATTCGAGGCGCGTAGTGAATGAGCGTGCCCTGCGTCCAGCTTGTGCAACAATCATTGCACCAAGGCGAAACCGCAGCCGCTCGCAGAGAGCGCCGTGCATATTTATGAATGAATTACGTCTGCAGCCATACGCCGGAGAAAATATGATCGGGCGACTCATACGCATGGCATGTTGCACCTTCAGCGTTTCGTTCTTTATCACGTTGTTTTTCCAGCCGGCGCACGAAGGAATGAGACAACGAACGCCGCCGATAGAAGGAACGTGCAGTCGCGCGCGTCGTTCGCGTTAAATGTTACTTCAACTGCATACGAGATTATCGCATGATTCATGCGTTAATAATCTATCGCTGCATTGGGGGCATTATCTTCGGTGCTGTATCTCGCTGCGAGTTATTAGCTCGTTCTCATTCCCATGGCTCTTGCTAAAGTGCACGATTTCGAGCCGGCAATTGGATTTTTGCCACGTTTACACAAGATGTCCGTTACGATGAAAAGCATCCGCTTTTGATATTCAAAAATCGTCGTTAACATGAAATTATAGATGACAAAACATTCAAGAGTTTTGTTGTTGATGCTGATGTTCTGAAAGAGGAGTTCTATTCGAAAATGTGAGAAATTCAACGCGGACGCTTTGTATGTATAAAGAACCAATAGATTGTGGTTAATTAGGCTCGCGTATTATAACAACGCGCACAATTCGATTGGCATTTGCGTTGCGCTCGAATTGCACGGCGTTAACATTCAACATCCTGTTATTAACATTATTACGATTTACTTGCCACATTAATATCTGCACGCTCGATTTTTTAGGACGCGGGCGGCCATTTTATCATGCGCACTACCGGAACAAACGCGGGCGTTGTTTGTCCGCTTCCGAAGACAAAGCGACCATTGTGGTGTAGGTTGAGAAGGGCCTACACAAAAGCGGGCACTTATTCTATTTCCTGCGATTGTACACATCCGCCAGACGAGCTGGTGCGTGCTTCCAGCAACGTCGCACAAGTTTTCATTCATCCAGAGTGCGCACAAGAACGAACGCTGTTGCAGGAATAGAATGAAAGAGGCGAGCTGTAAAAACGTTGGTTTTTTTTCTAAACAGCGCAGCGTAGGAGTACGAGCGTTGAAACAATGAAAGAACTAAACAGGAAGCTGCGATGAAAGACTGCCAGCACTTAAATCTCAACGAAAAGTTCAATGAAATTTGCTATTTGTTAGTCGTAGGCAACTCTCAATGCATGGACGCCATGATGACAGGATGTTGAAATAATAAATCAGGCCAATTTAAGATGATAAACAACACGAATGTACCATTCATGTCTTCAGCAGTCGGGTTAAAATAGTACGAAGAACTTCAATTAGCGCACCGCCGTTTCAAACAAAAATAAACGATCAACATTGCCGTAAAAATCCGCTTCCTACAATTTACTTGAAGATGCTTCACGTATACAGCTATCGCATGAGTTAACGAGCTGGCGCATGAACTAAATGCGGAGGAAGTTGTAATGTTGTGCAATGATGATTTCATTCATCATTAGAAAAACGATTGACAGTCATCATATGGTATATGCAACTTAATTTGCATATCAGATCATACCAAATTTAGATTGTAATTGTGGCGAATATCGATGCAATGTGCGCGAAGAGAAGAAACAGATGCATCATGGGATGAAAAGGCAAGAAGGAAACGAGACGAGGAAGTCGTTTCAAATGGCGTCTTTGTCCCAATCTAATTGCAAGCGAATTCGTGATCGCCATTCTTATCGAGCGCGACTCTTTGAGTGTCGTAACCGTTATGTTTGGCGAAGAACGCGAAATCGTGCCGCAAACGTGAAGAGAAAGCCGTCCGACAGTCGCGAGAAACGTGAAAGAGCAGCCGCGCGAGATGTTGCAAGCCGTCGTCGTCGTCGTTGTGTGCCGTATGAACTCCAAGTCGCTTGGCAAAAAGGTCACTTACAATTGGATCAATTACGCGCCGCCATTTTGCATGCCGAATGATGTTTTGCAGGTCGAACCGCCAACTAATACCGCTCTATCTTTTGGTTGCAGGAATTGCAATCAGCCCAAAGAAAAACCGCCCAGCATCGCAAAGAGATCACCGAGCGGGAGCTGCAGGCGCACATGCTCGCGCCGGCGACGCGCGCCGCCCTCGACGTCGGCCTCCAGGTGGAACGCGTTCGGCAGGCGATACGCGAGAAGCTGGAGCGCACCGGCGTCGGCTTCTACACGGGCGACGCGCTCATCGAGGCGACGCTCAACCTGCAGCGCGACGCCGACGACGAGCACAACGACGGCGAAGACTCGCAGATCGCGCGCAGCGTCACCAGCATGCTGAACGAGGTGATCAGCAGTCTGCACGAGCCGGAGACGGCGCGGGCGCGCGTCTCGTCGACGACGACGACGGTCGCGACCGAGGTGCGCGTCGCCGTCGGAGTCGCTGGCGACGACGCGCCGACGACGAGCGCGCTCGCGCCCAAGTTGTCGCTCGAAGAGGAGAACCGCTTGCTGAAGGAGGCGCGACTTTGCAAGATCTGCATGGACAGCGAGGTCGGCATCGTCTTCCTGCCGTGCGGCCATCTTGCCACGTGCATCAATTGTGCGCCGAACCTGCAGGACTGCCCCGTGTGTCGGTGCGCCATCAAGGCGACCGTCCGGACATTCCTGTCGTAGCCCCCCTCTTAAGTCAATGCTTGGACGGCCATTTTGTTCGACACGTGTCAAAGTATAGGTTTTTTAAATTTTAGCTTCTAAGGCAGCTCGAAAAGTTCTGCACACGGATAACACAACCCACCCATAGGCCAATATTTGTATGTAAATTTTAACATTATGTATGTACAATGAGATTTGTTGCTCTTAATTTATATTTTCAATTCGCTATATTATATAAATATCTAAATATGTTACTTATTAGTGACTTTAGGCCGTTAAACACACTTATCAATTATTTATTATCTAGAAATGTCGATTGGTTAATCGTTACACCATTTCGGTTATTTTTGTCGAATTGAACAAATGCTCGTGCAAGATTGCATTCAGTAATGATTTGATTTGTATGTCCTAACAGCCGATAGCGATTGTTATTCGAATATAAATATTGCTTTCACGTCCACCGAGAAAAAAAAAACTGAAGAATAATCACAAATAACGATTGTGCTGATTGTACTGACTCATGTGTAATTGATTTTTGTAAAGAACTAGAAGTATAATGAAGAATTTTGTATATTAGTGTATTATAATGGTTTGATTCATTTTTAAATTCAGTTTGAATCTCATTGTTTTCCCCTTTCACAGTTCATCACTAATCGTTTGTTTTATGTTAGATAATACGACACTTTTGAGTTTTTAAGTTTAATGATAAGATTATCAGAAATCTTATTGCCAGAAACACTAGAAGATATAAATAATTCAATTAACTGATTTTCAAGTAGTCACGTAGAAAAGATTATCTCCGTACTAAATCTAATAAAACTAATAAAAGTAGGAACAACTCGTATTAGACGAATGTGGGGAAAAGCAAAATGTTGAAAGTAACTAGTTTTCTCACAGATTGAACCAACAAACGAACAAAGAAGCTAGGAAACCGTATGAAAACGAAGCCAGATCATAAAAACAAGAACATGAACATCTGAAGAAACAATGAATTGCCTCACAACGTTTACATTAACTTATTTAAATTAACGATATTATACGAAATGACTACAAGAACATTATTGCCTTTTGCTACCTCCAGTTCTTCGGCCACGCTATTCGAAGCAAGACTTCTGCAAACTTCTTCGCTGGAACCAACGCAAATAACTACTTCAGAGCGTAGAGAGCAATATTATTTTCAACTCATCAGCAATTCATTGCTGATGTTACTTATGATGTTGCTGAATGTGATGATGATGATGGGCAGCTGGATGGAACGGTTCGCCTTGGCGCAAATTATATCAATAGACTCCGAGTACGTTTTGCTTTCTCTTCGTCGGCTCTCGAATTTTCTTCATGGCTTGCTGGAGCGCTCAAGGAAACGAGTGGAACGTTCCGCTCGTTGAATGCTGCGCTCGCTGCATTTGCAATTCGAGGAAAGTTCAATAGACGCGCGCGATCTATTGGTTCACGCATCGGCCGCACGAACAAGAAGACTAATCCGACGTTACCGTCTTGCAGATAACCAGAATAGGAATGAAAATCGCAAATGCTATTCGAATCGAAAAGCGCGAAGAAGTGTTAATTCCACAAGCTCGAACGACCGATGAAGACAAAGAACAGCATTTCTGGACGTCGTTCGACGCGCCGACGTACATAAATATTTACGCTTGTACTTTGTACCCTGGCGAAGCAGAATCGAAGAATGCCGTCGTCCGAAGAGCGCCTCTGGAGTGCAAAGGACGTGCGTCGAACCGCATCTTCAGGAATGCGCCTCCATCTTCGTCGCTTCATCTCCTGCTTCTTCTTCATCTCAGCCTTGGATTTCATCTCCTTCTTCTACTTCTTCTTCGGCTTGTTGTGGAAGATCTCCAGTGCGAGCAAAACTGGTCAAATTCCATTCGGATGAGGCTGCAACTTGTGAGATGCATTCATGAATGCACCTTCCAAGACCACAACTCGTGGGATTTCCTCGGTGAAGAAGTCATCCAAGTTCCAGAAGCCTCCAGAATCGTCCTTAACAACAATTGCAGCATACTAAAACATTGCATTTGTAATTTTTTTGAAAGTAAAGTTTGAAAATTGTAATTTTGCCTGGTCGATCACATGGCACGTTCCTCAACTTCTTGTGGTAGCACCTGGCGGGCCGACAACACATGGATACATCAAGCACCTGCCATCATCGAGTATTAATTCCACCATCTGCAGCGACAGCAACAACAGAAGGCAGCAGAAACTTCGAGCATCGTGCTTCGAATTTACTTGTTGCTTGGCTTGTGCCATCGTCGACCTGGAGGACCTCGAAGTCGTCGTGATCGGCGTCCATGCATGCCAAACATCTGCCGCAATCGACGTTCAGCTGTTCCTCCAGAAGAAGGTCTGAAAGATACGATAAGTTGTAAATTACAGTCAAGAATGCAAAATGATTAGATTCCATGTCTATTCATTGAATGTGATAACAATAATTGCAGAATTGTTTATTAAGATACCTAGAAATTGATTGCTTTCTGAATTGAATTTTGTGATTTAATTTAAATGTTTGCTGCAATTTTATGATTCAGTTCTGTTTTTAATCAATTAACAAAGACAACTTTTAATAAAAACTCTTTGAAAGCGTTAATCATAATTAATTATAACTTTGATGACTGAACAGTTAAATAAACAATACATAAAGAAAATCTACAGACTGTAATGTGGACAAAGGTATTTATAAATATAGCAATTTATACTTTATATTTATTATACCTCAATTTCTGAGAAATATCTTATCAGATGTTGATAATAGTCTCATTCATTTTACGACGTTTAATCTAATAATTAACTGATAAGAAATGTAAGTACAAATGTTCTCATTTGAAAAATATGAAAAATAAGAAATGTAAAATGCTGTATTTAGTAGCAACAGCTGCAGTTGAAGATTAAAAATCGAATTTGGTTAGAAATGGGATATTTACATGGGAATTGCTTGCAATTAGAAGATCAAATCGAAAGAAACTGGTTTTTTCTTAATTTCTTAAACTCGTGATGTTTTCTTGCTTTCTTATCTCAGTTTTTTGATTTTTAACAATTTAAATAGGCACGTCTCCCGCTTATTGTGGCTTTTGTAGTTGTTGATAACTGATAACAATTAATCATGGTGTACGCATTGAAAATTGTTTTCAAACGATAAATATAAAATGAAATAATACACGTCCACAAAACCAAAACTTTCACCTCATCCTGAACATTGAGGATATGAAATATCCTGATATCAAAATGCGATATAAACTTTAACAGTAAATTGCATGGAATTTGAATTAGCATTTATTTATATTTCATTTCAGGAAGAATCCTGATTACAATTCGAGATATTTGTTGTCTTATCTTGTATTTAACGCAACAAACCTCCCTTATCACCACCTTTACCCCCACCAAGACCCAAGGACTGCGTGAGTTTACCAACAGCTTCCAGGACATTTTCGAGAAGTCCTTGATTGTTACCACCGTGTTCTGGACAAGCTGTTGTTGATGATGGTTCATCATCATAACCAGCTGTTACCATTGCGACTATATTCCCCAAAAAAGGAAGTATAAATTTTACAATTAGAAAAATTCAATTTAAGAAATAGATGTTGTATAATTACCAAAGAAAAGGGCCAAAACCATAAGGATATTGAATTTGAAAGATGCCATTTTGATCCTGGAGGATTTTTGTAGTTGACTTCTGTTGGAAATGCTGATACGAAATTTGATATCGTTCTAGTAAATTGTTGAAGCTTTTATATGAAAAGCACCTCTTTAGTTTCATACAGAAACTCTTTTATCTCGTAATTATGAAACAATTGATTATTTATGCAATTTATGAAATGTGTTTGGTTTTCGTAAGATTATTATTTTGTAATATCTTAACTCCATTGTTCAATGCATAAAGACATTGACTGATAATTAAAGTTCATTTATCTTTGACTTGCATTATTGCAGGATAGGTAACTGATATTGTGAATGATAAGAGATACCAGAATTGATTAGATTTTTATACCGGAAGTGATTAGATTTTTCCGCTTTGTATTCAGAGTGTTAGTGTTTTCATGACGTCAATCTACTAATCAGTAACTAAATAAATGCTCAATTAGTTTAATAAATCCATCGAACGTGGGTGTCCCTTGCATTAATGGCAGTTGTAACAATCTGCAACATTTGTGCCTGACGTTTCAATGGACGTGGGTGGTAAAAAATTACGTATTATTGCAGAATACCCGGAAACGCCCACTTGAATGCAATAACAATCTACAAGAATGACAAATTTTGCACCGACAATGAATATCAATTATCAATAATTGGCGATGAATGTGTACTTGTAAAAACAATCTTATTTATCTACTTTTATTATCTAAATTTATATCTTGATATTATCATTGTAATCATCATTGGAATCAATCAGCTGTTTAAGGATAATTTTTGAAACATTTGGAAAGTATCGCTATTAGAATGGAAATTTTAACGAGTCATTAAGCTTCAAATTACTGATGTCATAGGTCAAATATTTGTGTGTTGAATTACTGTTAAATTTAATACTGCCACCGAACAACAATTGCAATTATTTGTTTCACCTTGACACTTAATTCGCTACTTGTTATTGTACGTTTTAAAGCTGGTGCGCACGCGTATGCATTTTTAATGAGAACTAAATGCGTCTCAAAAATTGTTTAATTTCTTTTTGCTGCGCATTATTTTCTAACTGATTATTATTGTAATTCGTTTTCAAATTTGAATATGACATTCTGATATGAACAGAAACATTTTGTAATATTCTATATCGTAGTATTTCAAAGTTATTTGAATTTCTTAAAATGTTGTTTATATGAAAAATTA
>JARJDZ010006771.1:0-32973 GCA_030264555.1 Aleochara sp. GC000083
AAAAAGTTGAAAAAAAAGTTTGTAGCGAAAAAAGCGATATGAAATTCTTAAAATCGCTCGAGTTTTCAAAAATTTTCATATCTCCGAAACTAATGGACCGATTTGGATGATTGAAACAGTATTTATACCATTTTAACGAAAAAATAACATTTGTCATGGTCCCAAATCTCTGCGGAATTCGGAAATACCCGAACTTGAAAAATGAGGTCCTAAAAATGCAAAATTTTCGCTTTTTTTCGCGTCTTTAACTGCGAATAACTTTTAAACGGTTGGACTAATTAAACTATACTTAGAAGCAAATTGTAGGTCTTGATGAACACTTTTCAAAAATGTATGGGTTCATGCCCTTTTGGTCATGGGGAGAGCAGAAATTGCGTTCGAAGAAAAAAGTTGAAAAAAAAGTTTGTAGCGAAAAAAGTGATAGGAAATTCATAAAATCGCTCGGGTTTTCAAAAATTTTCATATCTCCGAAACTACTGAACCGATTTGGATGATTCAAACGGCATTTACTATATTTTGACGAAAAAATAACAAAGAACATGGTCCCGAATTTGTGCAAAACTCAGAAATACCCTAATTTGCAAATTTGTATACTTAAACATGCGCCTAAAGAAGTTTTCCCTTCAAAATCGAATTTCTGGGATAAATTGATTAATTAGGATAATTTCTGGAGAAAGAATTATAATTGAAACTGCAAGGTAATTTATGATCATTGCTATAATAATTTTCCAGAAAGTTGCAATGATTTATAAACAATACGCACCACAAATCGCCTTTGATTACACTAACGTTACAATTTGCATATCTTGCCAGCAAAATTAACTGGCGTGAGATCTAAGATTTCTCATTTAGCTGGAACATTACGCTCTCACCGCGTGATTTTTACAATTTTACGAGTTTCCTCTTAAAAGCCAAGGTCCTCCTCCCATTTGCCCACTACGGCCGCATACTCGCTCATTTATTTTATCTCAGAAAACTTCACGAGCAAACTATAGACACGAGTGTCAATTGTAATTGGGCAGCATGCAAAATGCGAGAGCCAGCAACCAACACCCATAATTCTCACACGATCCGTGTGTTGTTGTCTATTATGCAACAGCAACAAAATGCAATTAATAATAATCCTTACTCGCATGGCTAGCCGATAATTTGCATTGTAATATAATAATCTATTACGTATTACTACAAATTCGATTCTTTTTACGAATTCTTCATGCCATCGGCAATTATTTATTTATTTGTTTACCAACTGGCAAAAGTTGTACGTTTGAATTCAGAACAATTGGTGGAGAAATCAACATAACGCAATTTATTATACAAATTCTCGACGATTTCGTAACATTCCATTTCCTAAGTCGTCGCTCCGAGTCTCAAATCAGTTTGCGATGCTCACAATATGCGTGTTACATTAACTATGGTATAAACTATTAACTATTAAGGTGTGCATACTTTTACGTCTGCCACCTACAATTCGTGCTGCGCGAGCGTTTTTTTTTTTAATCGAAATTTCATTTCGTTCCTATATACATCCATATAGACTTGAGTAACTTGATGACTTTCCACTCGGCAATAAGGAACAAGAACGAGTCTTCAGTGCGAATATGAGCTGCTCACATAAATAAATGATAGCGTAGTTGTTGGCATGCAACAAACAACTAATGCGTTAAACACGCCTTTGTGCGAACGCAATTTGTAATCTAATGCAATCGAACGAATCGTGCTCCTTTTTTTTTAATTGAACTTTTTCAACGAATGGCAGGTTGCTAATAGGACGATCGAATGAATGCGTTTCGAGCGTAATGTCAATTCGCGAATACGTTAGAAAATTTTTATGGCGAACAAAAATGTGATTTGTTCAGTTATTTAATGTGTGCTACATGCTAAATCAATTACGAGTTTATTGTTTAATTGTTTTGAAAGGGGAAATGCAATAAATTTATTGCTATAAACTTATTAAACTAAAAGCTTTTCGAAATTCTATAAAAATATTTTAATTTTTTTTATTATAGTTCAAATAACTTTTCATAATTAGATCAACTTTTTTACAAATTAGAAATTGAATTATCCTTAAGTAGAAAATTAGTGGATAATGATTTCTTTGTTTTACTTGATCCTTAAGGATATTTACTTTCAACGGATCATTATTTTTATCATGTGATGATATCATTAAGTCTATTTGAAAACCATTACTGTATTTTAACAATCAAGATTTATAAAATGCAAAATTCAGTTTTTGGCAAGTAGATTCGACTTTGTTTATGCAAATACAAATTGAGTGCATCTGCAATGCAAGTTGCAGCAAAGTGCACATTAACACATTAAATCCTCATGGCACATTTCCCAGACGTTATGATTAGATATTCAAATCAGCAAAATAATTTGCACAAAATCATCTGCGGACTCTCAATACCCAATATTTTGGAAATTCGCATTTTGCCAACTCGACGGTACCAACTTCTTATTTATGCACGTTACACGTGTAATCAGACATTGCGATCGGCATGCATGAATTATTAATATTTCCCCCCAAAAAACCTGCTAATTACATCCTAGGTAAACTGTTTTCGAAATTTTCAAAATTTAGTTTGTTTTGTTACATTTTCGCATAGAACTTTTAGGATGTTTTTGATGACGATGCTGGAAGGCAAATGAATAAGCGGTCTACATCTAAATATGTACTCATTTCGGCCTTTTGCTTTTCTTTGCTCGCCTCTTTTCAGACCATGGCATCGTAATCGCAGCGACCATGACATGGCACCCATCGAGTAATAGTTATGGCAATCGTGAAGGAACGCGATGGGTAATAGTTGTATGCACAAGCGAGCGAACGAGCGAACGACGAGAAGGTTGACATCGCCGACGGGCGAATAATTTCTAAAGGTTCGTCATCTATTATTAAAGCCCAGCGCACTTGATACCACACATCGATTGCACCGTCGAAGACGACGACGACGACGAAGTCGATGATGACCAAGACGACGATGAAGATGATGGGGACAACGATGGCCTGACTGCCACAAGGGCATTCCATTCCGAAACAATTCAAATTGCTATCTCGACCACACCATCATCGCACCGCAACCACGAGCGCGATATGTATTTATATTCGACGCTTTTTCGTTCGGCTCGGATATTATTGTTTTGCTGCTTCATGTCGTCCGCAACTCTCACATCCGATGGATGTAATCATCATGCGCGCATTTGTATATCGTGTGTTGTCCTCCGATTTTTCAAAATCTAATTATACGTTCGCCTCTCTCGTATCGAGAGTTGCATCCCGACCGATCGACCGAAAGGCAAATGGATTTCGAAATCGACGAGATTCAGACAAAACAAACGTTTAGATAAATCATGATCATCATCGTATTGAATTGAGGCCCAAATCGTCGCTGTGCGTTTAATAATTTATTGAAATTGTTGCTGTTCATATTCCAACAACGAGATTCTGCCTCTCTTTTGTATTGTTTATCCGCAGGTAATTGGCCATCAAATCGAAAAATTCGTAATCAATTTCGACGAGAGACAAAAAACAATGTATCGCATTACTTGTTGGTTGGTTGCATAAGCATAAATAACATCGTGAAGGTTGTCACTCAATTCGCAAAAGATCGATGTGGACGGAACGTCGATTCGTAAATTGTTATTTATTCGTTCGTTAAATATCACGCAATTTACGATTTCTTCATTATTTGTTTGCTCATTCATTTTGGTAGGGATTTTTCCATTGTGCCCAATAAACTACAGATATCTATCTGTTTAGTAGTCGTGAATTGATGACATTTCGAGGGAATTATCTATATTTTTTTTTCCATTATGAATTATTAGTTATTGTTTCTTCTGTCGGTAGATTACTTCATAAAATATGAAAGCAAATAATTGTTAAATAATCCAACTTTTAGAATAGTTCATAATGATGTGTAATCTATGCAACCAAACTAACATAAATCTATTATTTCAGATTACCCACAAGTCTCTTGGAAGAGTCTCTGAAACTAATTCGAAAGTAAACTAAAGCACAAAAACGTGTAGTAGCAACGAAACGCAACGATACGAAATGAAATGAAGCACCAAACGAGGATGGCACGTAAAAATACCTTAAGCCAACACGTATAAATCATGTCACTAATAATTGCTGGTTTGTAGGTGGATCAACGGCGCATACATCTCCCATAAAATCCTGAATGATGATGGTAGAAAAAGCCACTGCCAACGAAGGACCGAGACAAGGACGCTGAAGAAATGCCCTAGAATTTCAACGTAGGTCGCTGTTGTCTTTTTTTGCGCACATCTCTCAGCGTCTGGCGACGGCCAAAAAAATCCATCGTAATGAATTTAATGCGCGCTTTTACTTTGCTGCCGCCGTCGTCGACGTCGTCGTCGTCGGATAGAGCTTAGCGCGTGCAACTTGTGTCATAAATGCGTCCGCCAAACTTTTTAAAAGTTGGCTTTAAAGCTTTCAGACACCTAATAGAAAAAACGAGTCAGCTTCGCAGGCGAAACACCCTTAAGACAAAGACTGCGCCAGCAATCTTTTTTTTGTTTCTTCGAGCCCAACGCGTGGTATACATCGAGGGGCAAAGGGCGCGAACGGGAGTCGGTGTCATTATTACGTTATACAACAAGATATAAAACCGCAGGACGTGCGGTGGCGGAATCTAATATACAACGCATTATTAGACTGTGTGACTACCACACGTCCTCATCTTCTTCATTCTCTTCGTCTCCGGTTGCGGTTGCTTCCAGTCGTTGTTGGTCCATTCTTCGACGTCTTCTTCAGCGGCGTCATCCTCCTCATTTGCGTACTTCTCCTCGCTTCTCGCCTCCGCTTGCGATGTGTCCGTGCTTGTTTTATGAGAATCTATTGCCGTATGAAGCATGAAGATAATATCAGCTTCGGTGTGGCGCAAATTGAGAATCATTACACTTTTTTTTTGTCTTTTATTAAATTTTCCCCGAGTGATATTCACTGGTAATTGAATTACTTCATGTAGCGACCCCATAAAGTTCATATTTTAGAGCGGAACCAAAAGTGAGATTGAGATTTAAATAGTTTGGAAGGTAGATATAATTGGATTGCCTAAATTTTCAAAGAAAAAATGTGACGTTGAAATATTATCGTTTGATGTTGTAGCAACCTGTTATCATTGGGCATGAATGTCACGAATGTGAAATGCAACGCCTGTAATTGACGCCCACCGTTTAAAACGCACCGTGAGAGACAATTTCATGCACCTCTCAACCAGAAACTTGCTGCCTTATTGCTTGTTGTATGCTTGGTGTTGTTGGTACTGCACGTCAAACATTCCAGCCATGAAAAAGCCATTTTGTCATCGTTTAATTGCGCCCTTCTAACTGCTATTACTCCAGATTTTAATTAGAAAATTACATCTAACCATACCCTTGATGGTTGGTTTCTACTCGTGCTTCATTGGCACCATTGCATGCTCGATGGTTGATGATACGAATAGTAAAAGTCGTTCCTTTACGACGATATCGCCGTAATATTCCAGGTACGTCTTCAAGAGCAATCTATTTTTTGCCTGGAAATTGGTGTTAACGACATTCTTTCACGCGATCACCACAATTTTCTTGGATTTACTCGGATTTCGTGCTGCATTACATTTCCTCATATTACACGCTGTTTATTCGGCAATTAATATCCGGATCTTTTTTTGTAATTCCCAAGAATCCATAAGTTAATTAAATTAGTTGATTAATTAGTTTAAAAACTTATTCGAGGCGCCATCTAGGAAATATTATTCTACTACTTAGTCGTATCAAATTTACACTTTACTTCCATTTGCTGCCTATTCATAAGTCTTCGTCGAATGTAAATTATTATCAGCCGTATAGCGCGCGTATAATAATAGGAACTAGTCGTAAATTGAAGATTCCCATCCAGATTACATTATCATCTACGTGCGACTATTATTTACGTCGTGGGGGACTACTTCTGGCTATTCTTCGTTGGCTTCTTGTTCGTATTTTATATTTTACTCTTCGGCGCGTTTAGTCGTTGACTCGATGCTCATTCAAGCCGTTCGTAAAGTCACTCGCGCGGGTAGAGGAACAGGATGCATAAAAGTTTCTATTTAATTAGAATTAATTATGACTGTAATGTGAGTCGACTTTTTTTTCACATCTTGCCTTTTATTCGCGTTGTTATACCATTAGCCGAGACGTCATTTGGAGGGTTGTGATGTCTTTACTATTTTTTTTTCGGCCAGCCACCCTTTGACATTAAGTGACGACAATAAAGATGCCAAAGGGTGTCATAATATCATTAAGAGCACCCCCTATAAAGTTACCATTATGATACGAAAATAGCAAATTTTAGCATAGAAATTTCACATTTTATTTTGTTCAATAACAAATTTACTAATATAATTTTTTTTAGTGTCTGTTTTGGAGCAACAAATATATATTGAAGAAAATAAATTAAGTCTGGGAAAATAAGGAGACATTATGTAATGACTCGCGGAAGAAGTCGTGCACGAAGAGCTGAAACTGAAATTGCAATCGAAACTGAGAGTGCATTTTCAACGAAGTGATTAAAGTTCCAAAGCCAAGAACGAACCAAAGATGAAACGATGAAACCAGCAGAACGCGAAGAACATTTCTTCCGATACATACAGGTAAATGCAATCAAATTTCGCCATCATTGAAACTAAGTCACGAGCATCGTTATCAAACTATGTGCATTTTGTGACATTAACATTTTCGTATCACTACAACTTTTAATGACCAATAAGTAACTTTATTACTTTTACTCAACTTGTTAAATCTGTTGTTATAATGTCTTGCTTTGATCATTTCACCCTGGCATAAATAATTGCAGGCTTATAAACGCCTCGAAATTGGACCGCAATTAATTTTCGATTTTCCAGATTCCAAACGGCGGCGGCGGCTTTCCACGAACACACGAAATGAAATTGTTGGATAATTACCACCTAACAAAATGGTGAATGTCATCTAAACGCTTCCCACCCCGAGGGCCGAATTATGGGGTCAGTTTTTGGTCGTTTCGTCGTCTCCAACATTATTATTTCACCTGACACGCGTGTGATTTATCTCCGGCAACGCAGCGCGCATTTTATACGCGCGTGCAGTTTAAACTGGCCGAAAATTACACCGAAGGAGCAACATCAACCACCGACTGTTTGTTGCTAATGGCACGTTTTCAACTCCTGATGGGACAGAGGACTCTGGCTTCGATGTGAACATACGTTCGTTGGATGTGAGTATATGGGCGAAGTTCGGCCGAAGCAATTAACTCTTGACAAAATGATTAATAGTTCTAATGTTGACCGCAAATTCTATACGTACGCGCATCTAATGGCTCGCATTCAACGAGACCATCCCTTAATCATAGGGTACGATAACGGAGCGCCTTTATTTTTGCCTGCTCAAATTATTGTTATTACACGTTCCGAGGCCGTGTTTTTACGGTGGCCACGCACAAACAAATGCGTTCGGATGGGTCATCGTCTTGATTTGATAATTGCTGCCGTTTTGGAGTGGATGATTTACCCCCAAAATTGTTTGGGACATTATCACAAACGATTTGTTGGACTGATACCAATGTTGGATTTTAATTATTTTAATTCGACTCGCTAAGAGATTTATAATGGTTTCGTTGCACTTGCTTCTTGGTCGTTTGCCCATTTTCTTGGTTTTGTTGCACATTGCATGCTCTTCTCTTGGCATGCAATGGTGATGCAATCAGCGAGCGATGCTGAAGTTATTAAATGCCAATAAATGTTCTGGACGCTATGGAAAATAATCAGAGGCTTAATCTGTTTTTAATTTTGTTCAGTGCTTTCGTTTTGATTCTTTTTTATATTGTCAATTAGGAATTTTCATTATCGCAATGGATATTTCTTTAAAACATTATTTTTTCCCCAAGAAATTTGAGAAATTCTGAAGAATTTTTGCGATCATGAATCAACATTTTAGTGTGCGAATTTCTTCTTCATCTCTAATCTCTAGTATCTCACGATTACACATGCTACACACTTACATTCTTTACCTCTCTCGTTTCGCAAACATTTTGTTTGCCGAAATGCACACGAATTCATCTCGGCACTTGGCTTCCTTCGCAGCCAGTGATTCCGGTAGCTATGAATAATTTAAATTTAATCACGTCACTCTCCGAGACCGGATTCAATTATCTATATCGCACGCGTGCGCGCTTACTCCCCCGTCCGCCCCCAGGATAACTCTATGAGTCCCGAATCTTTCCAACATCAACGACGACGACGACGACGTCGACGACTTTTCACCGCCTTTTCCTCGCGCTGTGTATCTTCGTCTTTGTCGCTGGCGATTTGTTTGCCTTCCTCCGCCGCCTCCGCAATGCACCCGGAGGCGGAACATTTGCATCAAAACAAATTAAACATTAATCAACAACTGGCAAGTGCCAGACGACAGCCAGTTAATTCGCATTCCGTGCGCCAGATCAAACGGCGGCGTCTTCCCGTTCGAGGGGAAAGTCTGAAGGAGTCGATGGCGGCGGTTTGTGACCACCTCCGTCGACGAAATGATTAAAAAGTATACTCGCAGTGACACATCCACGCGCGCGCATATGCAATGAACCACGGTCGACGGCGTTGAGTCTGGGGGGATTCCCCGAGGAAATTAGAAAATACAAGCAATTGAAGCGAATTTTCTTTGGTGCAAACGCGCACACTGTTTTATTGTCGGAGGTTCTCGTCTTTTTTTGGCCCAAGCTTTGTGCTTGTTTTCAGCCCGTTTCGTCGTGTTTAATGCTCCACTCTTTGTTTTTTATTATTTCATTTGCGCGCGATGCGCACCTTTCTGACTTACTATTTAGATTTAGTGCGCGCAAAACGACATCAGGTGATAAATAATGCATTTATGCCGCATGAAAATTTCACTTGCTTGTTGCGTTTTTTCTGTTGCCTTTCAGTTTTCCATTTGTCTACTCCGTTGTTTAATTGAATCATCCGAAATTTACGACGTTTGCAATACAAAAAAAAACCACCCATGGAAGAAAATCCACTAGAAGATATTAATGGGAAATGGTTTTTTGATTTCGAAAATTAGCATTTCCAACTTCCAACGCATTAATCTCACATTGTTCCAACGCGAGTATAACGTTCTTGTAATGCTTGACAAAAGACATTTACATTCGGTTGATGACTGGGAAGAAGCGCTCAAGAAGCGGCTTTTATTGCTCATTGTCGGAACGTTCGGTTACACTTGTGCACCAGCCAACAGGTATCTCGCGCTACTACCTCCTGGTGCACCCGCTCGAACGGACTCCTCTTCGGCGGACGCAATCTTAATGTATGCATCTCGCGGTCTCCTCATTAGTTCGAGTGTTGGTCGTCAAAGCGACACAGCACTTCCGGCTGCTCCGCGGGGAAAGACAACGACCCAAGCGGCGGTTTCGTGGACGACGACCGCGACTTCTTCGTCGTCCGCGTCGTCGTCGGTCGCGCGCATCTTTCGCGCTCCTAATACATTATTCATTTCATAATTAAATCGCCCAGCTCTCATCATGCGGTATTGCGTATACATACACACAACACTTGACGCTCGACGATTTTTATTTCTTCTCCTCGCTTGCGTTCGATGCGTATCTGCGCTTTGTTCCGGTTCGTATCGTCACGCTGGTGCCGTCCGGTTCGCACTTCCGATATATGGGGGGCTTCGCGTTAAGATGCCGCGCGAAATCAGTCAACGCTGCCGCAGAAGAAGAAGTAGAAGAATGTGGCGAGTCCATAGGAGTACAATGCACTTGTTTCGCCGTCTTCACATCCTTCCATACGAAATGCCACCAATGCTTCTTCTGCTTCTTCTGCACTCCGACGTAATCAGAATATGCGCATATTTTGTTGTGCTTAATGGCGGAAAAAATGAATGGGGAATGTCGCACAGTCGCACGAAGTGCTCTCCATATGTGGCTTCGAGCAATTATGCACTGCTTCTTGCGTTTTTTTCCTTCTTGTTCTTCGACTTCTTCTGCCGGAAATAATTACATATGCATAGGAAGTTCTGACTAAATTAAAGAAAAAAGCTAATTTGTTGACTTTAAGTTTGAAGTCTGAAGTAATTATTTGGTTCTTGGTTGGAAACTTTCAAATTAGTTTTGCTTTCAGTTTTCTGGACATTCAAATTACAATTATTTTTAGCTTATTATCGACTACAAGTTTAAGAAAATAACACATTTATTTCTAAGTAACAAAAAAAAAACAATTTTATATCTTGAAATTTTAGTTTTAAATTTCATTGTACATTCATGACAATAATTAGTGAATTTTTCAGGAAAAATCATCTGAATCTGAATCCATTCGATGTATAGAAAAGCATTAAATATTCATGGATATCAACCAAGACAAGAAGTCACCAGAACACATTGAAATCACTGAAAGAACTTGGAAACAAGTCCCACATTCATTTCGTCTTCGACTTCTTCTTCTGTTCTTCATCACACAAGAAGAAGCAACCGATGTGTAATTGTCCAAATGCGCGATGCTATCTATCAACGACGCGATATGCATCTGTGCTCCATCTTCCTGGTTCGCATTTATTTCATTTGCGTCCATTCTTCGTTGGTAAAATAAGTCAAAAATCGCCGCTATCCAACACAAAGAACCAACATTATCGGTCGTTGGTTGCTGTTGTTGTTGCTGATGATTGTTATTGATGTTCACATCACTTTGGGGAAGCATTGTTTCTTCGCTGACTCTGATTGCACGAGTAACTTAATTAAAAACGTCGGCCCCAAACTGTCTCTTTGTTGCTTCTTCTTTTATGTGCGCGTTTCTGTGCGCGTTTTTGTTTCAAATTCTTTGGTAATTTTTGTCGATTATATGTTCTTCACTCGGTTAAAAATTTGCGAGTTATCCAATGGAACGCTAAGATGATGAAGAAAAAAAAAACAAAGGAGGATTCATTTGCAATTTTACGCGTTTAATAACAAGATGTAACTGGATATGACAGCTCAATGACGTCACAAATGTATCATCATCATGTTACAAAATTACTTTTTGATGGCGTAAAACTGATTTTATAATTAATTGGACGATTTGATTAGTTCTCGAGGAAATCAGATTCTTTAGAAGCCAATAATCGAGATTTTATGCCCACATTTACATAAATTAATTTCTTCGTTCCTATTTTAACATTACTTTCAGTTATCTAATTGATAATTATCAATTTAACAACTTTTGGATGCTATTTGCTTTTATTTTTCATATTTGTAGACTTGATTATAGGCCACACACATAACACTCAAATACTATTCGTAAGTTTTTCAGTTTTGATTCAACAAGTAGACTAAAATACTAAACCATTTCCAATTTCAATGTAATATTATTTCAGTTTATATGAAGTAATATATGCAACACATCATACAGAAAACTTTCAGGTGTATACTTTGTAGTTAAACGCACCAAAATGTTGCCATTATAATTAGGCGTTTGGCACGAAAAATTGCAGAACGCGTAAAGCGGAGCTTTTACCGAAAATTACACGCTTCAAAAACGGTTTTTACTTAATGACACAAGTCCGCATCGTTTTTCTCCACCGCGTGCACCTTCCGCACGACTGGACGGATGATGATTACAGTCGTTGTGGATCGTTAATCATTTTGTTGGCGACCCTTCAATTAATCTCTAATAAACATTTGGATGCGATGCGCTGCCGGCAAGCTGCAAGACAAAAACGTCAAAAATAATGGAACGATGAGTGATATATTAAATCTTCCAACCTTCGAATTCTTCCTCTTACTCTCTCGAACATTAAATGATTACAAATTAATATCTAAGCGAATAAATTATTGCGTAAACAAAACACTAATTACACTAAATCCGTATAAATACTCAAACTAGAATTAATTAATTAACAGCTAGAAATACTGCTGGGTGTTTAAATTGTTATCACTAGTTGACTTCTTGTATCTGTATGATTTGATAAGTGGCAATGAGTGATAAAAAGTTCTACAGTTTTATGGGAAAACTGAAAACTTTCTCCTTCTTTGGTTGTTTATCTACTTTTTAAAGTTTTTTCTTGGTTGTAATTGTTATCTCAATGATTTCTTTCGTAGGGCCCGTCATCACGTTGATAACCAGGCGTCTTGTACGGAGGCGGCGGGTATCGCTTGTACGGGTCGACTTCGGAGTAAATCCGCCGCTCGGGATTCTTCTTCAGCGTCCTGACGTTCACGTCCGGCGAGGAAACTTTGCCGTCCTTCGCACCCGACGTGGCGTCATCGTAGCCACGAGCTGGCTTGCCTGGATCGTCCCCGTACGACGGAGGCGGCCGCTCGTTGCGGAATCGATAATTCATCACGCCACCTCCGCCGCCGCCAACAGCTATCGGCTGCGAAGCGTATCTGTCCTCCGCTGAAGCAAAGCGATTGTCTCGCCCCATGCCACCACCACCACCAGCACCACGGAGGTGATGATGTGGAATGTCATCGCGATAATTGAATCGTTCGCGGTCCATCGCCGCCGGCGACCGGACGATTTCCGGCAGGGTCGCATAGTAGATGATGCGCTTTTGTTTCGGACTGCTAGCCACTGCCGCCCCCAACGATCGTTCATCATCGTAGTATCGCTGCTGTTCATGCGGTGAGTAATTGTAATGCGGACGATTTGATTCCCGGCTAATGTAACGTTCATTTTTGTCGTAGTCTCGAGGATCACGCAAATTGGGCTGCCTATCCCGATCGCCTTCACCAGGTCGATAGTACCCATCACGACGGTGTCCACCAGAACCACCGTAGTTGTTTTCGTAACCGGAACCGGTGTGATAATGCCTCGGTGGACGTGGATAGTACCCTTGATCGAAATCGCGCTCCAAATCCATGTCGCGTTGACGTGTCAGATCACGGGATCGTCCTTCACGCTCGTAGGAGTGGTAAACGAGCGGCGGTGCCGACTCGGATCGCCGCTGGGTGACGAAATGGACGCGCGGCGCTGCCGGAATGTCATTGATCGGCCCGCCAGCATCCTCATAGCTTCTCGGATCGCTCGTCTGCACCTGGTACGGCTGCTTGATCCATTGGTCTTTGACGAGGCCGCGCGGCTCCCGGCCGCCGTCAGGTAGCTCGCCATCCGCTAGGAGCATTTTGGCGCTCTTCCCCGGCTGCTCTTGCCGCTCGCGTTTCGGCCGGACGTTATCGGACGCTTTATCACCGGATGGTGCAAGCGCAGCAGCACTCTCGGCTTTCTGCGTGCCAGCGCCGCGCTTGAATCTAATGAAGTCATCAATTACCAAATGGTTGCCTCCATCAGCATCGACGGCGCTTTCGCTGGAGGAATTGTCCGGCGCATCCAAGACGTCAAGTTCAAGCGGCTTCAATTCGTCATCGAAACGCGCCAACTCATCGCCGTCATTCGCATCGACAGCGGCATCACCATTAGGCGAGCCTGCTGGTGGTGCTGGTGGCGACGGCGGTGATGTCGACGCGGTCGTGCCGGAGGAGGAAGAGGGTGGTGGCGTTTCATCAGCCCGACGTCGACGTCGACGCACTCTCAACCCATTCGATGGATAATAGATGTGGAACCCGAATGGTTTGGGTACATCTTCACCAGAGACAGCTCCATCTCCATCGGCTTGGTAATTTTCCTGCGCGTAGGTTCGCACATAGCGAAAATAATTGTCTTTCGGATCGTTTCCAGCAAAGATGTCTTCGTCGATGCTCTGAGCCACCACACATGCAGCTAACGAGAGGATCGTGACCGCGTACATCCTGTCGTTACGCCAAGATGGGGTTCGATCTGGAACAGCAGAAACAGAAACAAAAGTGAAAGTTTTACTTGAGTTTCCAAATTGTTTTATTTTTTTCATATATGGTATATTTCAGCAACCAAAGTCGATGAAGTTCTGTGGACTAGATGCGAATGTTTGGCCGACCGAAAACCGGAAACGATGACCTATCGGGTGTTGTCACACAGGATGCTGGCTGAAAGAACCGGATGGACTCGCCAATTCTTTCATTGTTGGCCCAATGCAACGCAATCGAAGTCTGCACTTTCATAGAATTCAACAGCAACAGAAATTTTGATTAACAATTAATAATCCAAAATTTCCCAGGAACTTATATATTTTCCCGTAATATTTTAATTCACTTTTTAAAAATCAAATATTAATTTAATGTTTTTAGCTGGAGCATCACAGATTGCGAAATCTTTTGGAGAGGTTATTGCTATTAGATGACAAATGAGGAACTTACTCGTAAGATGAATTTGGCGACTGGAGAGCGTCACCACAGACCTGGAGGATCAACACCGTTGTGAGCGCACCTTTCGGCTCGTCAGCGATTTTATGTCTCCGCGTCGTGCTACCGTTTTTCAGCAAGTGCTCACCACCGTGAATGACCGGTGTCACTCAACTTATCTCATCGTCGTGATGCGATGCGATTTGTGCGCAGAGTTCAAACGAATTTCATGCGGTGAGTGGGAGTCGAAGCGACACGAGGTGAAGAGCACTGGAAATTGCGAGCACGACCCAGGTGAATTATATAACTACCAGTACTGCATTTATTTGCAAACAACCCCCATGTATAATTTTTTAGTTGCAGATATTTCGCCCAACTCTTGTATGTTTTAGATGCGGGAAATTTAAAAAGTTTGAAACAAATTGTTGTGCAAGATAAATCCGGTTCTGGGTGCGGTACATGGTGACAATAACAAATCATTATTTATCATTTCGCACTCTAAACATAAACAGTACGCCGAACGACAAACGCTAACTGTTCTTATTACGTTTTTATCGGACTTTTTGATGGCCGTAATTGCGTTCTTTATTGCTGCTTTTTTTCATACAATTTCACCTCTTCATTGTCATCAGTTCTTTCAACTTTTCAACCTTTTTCATCTGCTGCAATTATCCATAATTGCAATTACACGCACCCGGAATCGTTGATTCTTATCAGCGCAATCAATTTGATGGCATAATCCGACCATTGCATTCTAATTAAGCAAAATCACAACCGAAACGGAGACTGCGAATGTACTTGAAACGTTTATCACGTCCCAGATACCATGCAGTACTCTTCCTTTGCCGGCACGCTCTCTCTAATATCAACGAATTTTTGTCGTCACATGCTCTTATCAACGTATTTCCTGCGTGACATTGAAGCGCATATTGAATGCGCTCTCCTCAGTCGGATAGCACACGACTTGTAATAATATGCAGCACGATGAGTGCTGCGTCTCGTCGCCCGATTCAATTATGCGACCGATTTTTTCGAAGAAGGAGCCAGCAAGCAGTACTCTCTGGATGCGATGTGGCATCCACAGTCACTGCCAGCCTCCCAGGGGAGCGCCAATTACTTTTGAATGATTAGTTCAGTGCTAGGCTTTCATTGACACCGAGACGTAGCCGCGCTGGTCACAAAAACAAATAATCTCTGGCGCTTGTGATGCGATAAGTTGGTAATTCTCCAGCGGATTGAAACACATGCCCAGCCTTTTGACGCTGAATTCGGATCCGATGCGTTTCTACAGAGATATTTAATGAATTTCGCCACGACGCGCTTGTTCATTCGTCCAACAATCGACCAGCGCGTTTCCATTCGGCGCGTCACTTCTGCCAAGTCAATCAACAATTTCCATTTGAATGTTCAGGTAACGAAGATGACTCGCAACATAATTATTGTTATCAACAAATTTCTTTTTAGTATTATGACGGAGTTTCGCAACCCTATTGAAGACTTCGTAATGTTTGGAATGTCCTCCTCCGAGGAGTTTACATCACCGCTAACAGAGTGCCATGAAAACCCGAACGACACTTTGGATAGTTTATGCATGCTCTTGGAGATGCCTTCACGCGACTCATTCCTCTCGGATGACTTGAACCCCGAACTGGGTTTCAAATGCTACCTGGAGCACGAATTCGGCCTCGATTCCAGTGCGGACACCGAATGGTCCCTCTCGTCGATGCCATCCATCAACCCCGAATTACTTCTGGCTGATGTCAACAGCAGTGATGAATGCTCGCTCACCGATTACCTGTGCAATTTCGACGACATATCCGACTCCGATTTGGAGCAATTGCTTCAAGATCATCCGAACGATGCGGGCTTAATGTACTCAAACGAATCCGAAGTTTCGGCGAATTGTAGCAGCAAACTTGCAGAAATGTTTCCGCACATTGCGGACGAACGCAATAAGCGACGCCGCTCGCTGCTCTACGAGACCAATCAGAAAGTTCCATCGAGTCCTAGTCCAGTTCGCAGCGCGGAGAAATCGACGCGAAATTGCAAACTCAGACACGACGCGCTTGTCGTGCACGATTACGCGCAGAAGACGAGCGATGACAAATTCTTCACGTGCCCGCTGCCCAACTGCGACAAGATGTACGCGAAATCGTCGCACTTGAAGGCGCATCTTCGACGGCATTCGGGCGAAAAGCCGTTTGTCTGCAATTGGGAGAATTGCACCTGGAGGTTTTCGCGCTCTGACGAGTTGGCACGACATAAACGCTCGCACAGCGGAATCAAGCCGTACAAATGCGAGTTGTGCGAAAAGGCTTTCGCACGATCCGATCACTTGGCGAAACACAATAAGGTGCATCGGAAGAAAATGGCTCAATTTGGTTCGTACGTCATCAAAAAACGGCTGAGAAACAGTGCGTTAAACGCCGTACATTAAGTACCATAAAGTTTGTCTAAATCCAGAATAAAACAGCGAAACTAAGAAAACCATTTGTGCCAAATCCCAGTAAGCCATATTCAAAACTCAAAATGTATGATATCATCTATTTACAATAGTTCATTAAACTATATCATCAAATTAGCAAATTTTTGGGTTGCCTATGGATTATAACTAAGAAACTACAATTAGATAAGAAGAATACTGAAGAACAGATATCAAAGAATGATGACAACACAATTTTGTTATTAACAAATATGATATTCAATGATAGTACCAAGAATTGGTGAATGTTTTCATGTGGCTAATTTAACAGAATCTCGAAATATCCCAAATCCAATCACTATTTTATAACAAGTATGAAAGCCAAAGAATTGCAATTACTTTTTGGAACAAAGAAGAAATTACTTTGAATTATAAGCAAGATGGAATGAAGATGATAATCTTATAGGTATACAAAACCAAATGAAATTTCTAATAGTAAGGATTTTTAATTTTATTTTTGCTCTTAAATATCAGAAACATTTAATGGGCAGCAGTTGTAGCAGCAGCCTTCGACCGTTTCTTGTCGCCTGATCCCTTCTTGCCCTTTTGTGCTTCTGGTGCACTCTCACCCTCAGCCAACCACAATTCAATGTGGCATGGGGACGACATGTATGGATTGATTCTACCGTGAGCACGGTATGTACGACGTCTCAGGCATGCAGCGCGATTCACCTACAACCAAAACACATCATTAGTACTCATTGCAAGAATCACAACATACTTTTTACATACCTGAATGTGTTCGACAACCAGCCTGTCTACATCCAGACCACTGTAGTCAGCATTGCTTTCAGCATTCCTAAGCAGCTGCAGCAGGAACTCGGCGGACTTCTTGGGCCAACGTCCCTGTGTGGTTTTGAACTGCTTGGCCTGGGCGCACCTGCCAACACCACCGTTGAAACGACGGAATGGAACACACTCCTTCATGTCTGCGACATTCTTCAGATATGCCACTGCCCTTTTCAAGGGCATCTTCCTGATAGCATTTGCGGTCTCACAGGTATTCTACAATAAGATAACAATGCCATTAATTCATCGTATAGATACAGGCGCATTTCACGTGTTAATCGTAGGCGGTATTATAGGTTATGTTTAGGGCAATATTTTGAAGTTAAAATTACTTACTTTGAAGTGCACACGAAGGTTTGAACCGCGGGCTTTGCATGATTTTGCAGCCGTATCAGGCTCACGTGCGTAACGACCCATGATTTATTATTTATACCTGGAAAGAAGCAAAAACAATGTTTTAGAAACTTGGAACATACACACTTCACTTGATGTCACAAAAACTATAAGTGTCGGCCCCCAAATACGTATAAATATTGGACCGACATAGAATTTAGGAACGTTTCATTCGTTATTTTACTAAATATAAATAATATTTTAATGGATGATTTAAGATTTTGCTAAATATAAATTTCCTGCAAAACGTACCTAAATAGGCTTGTATAAAAGAAGAGAGAGAACCGAGACGCGCAAGTGAAAGAGAATATTAGTTCAGTGCTGCCAACTGCCAGCGATTATAGCGCCTTCTATGTCCCTAAAGTAACTAGAACCAAGAGCGCGAATTTTAAAATATTTAACTAATTTGTTACTTTAATTAGATGCTAATTAGTGAAATCAATAACTGCGATGCAGTATAATACATAACAAAGACCAATCATTTAACCGGTTCTATAATTACGATAGATTAGGCAATCAAAAAGGAAATGCAACAGGTGCTCCTGACCTTTGTTTAAGATAATGTAGATTTCTATCTTTTTTATCCAAAAGCAAATAAGCGTGAGGAAAAATAATAATAACATATGGTTCGCGTAAGAATTATAAGCAAAACTTGCTTCTATATATTGTAATAATTTACATTTACACACTTGTTGATATTTCGCAACAATTACTTGTAATGTAGGCAACCTAGGCGAACACAGAACGGACCTACACAACCTCAACGAAGGTCTCTTCAGAAATCGTATCTATAAATAAACAAGCAAATTCATTCAATCCTGGGCAAGGGGATTTGAAAAATTCTAGTGTCTCAAAGCATTTTAATACTTCGATGCATTCTCGCGCTTCAGGTAATTATATCAATTTTTGTATACGACTGAAACGGCCATTGTTGAGAGTAGTCATATGTTTTGTAAACAATGATTTTGCGTAGTGCGTTTATTTACATTAATAATTCACAAATTGCAGTTCAATTCATGCTACAACTAATACTTGAAAGTTGAGTTAGGAAAGGACAAGTGTGAAAACAGTGTAAAGAGTCACCAATAACTATAACAACTTGATGATAAGCATTTCGTAAACATCACTTATCTTTGTTGAGTTCAAAGCATGCCTACGATTATCATGTTGAAGTGCTCTTTGTTAATGGCTATAGTAATTAGGGTATTTCGTGTAAAGCGACGACCTCTGCCTCGGGTAATTTGTGCGATATAAATAATTTTCGCACGTCGGCGTCGCCACGCTATTTATATCTTTGCGTCTTTGCAAGAGATTGCTTCAGCTATCTTATGATGCTATTGATTGTCTACGTTTTTAGAATGAGTACACGCCGCGAAGCGCAGACCGACTCCGATGGCTCCTGGACGTGGGTGGACAACGAAGATGACAATTTTCGCCAACGTGCCGCCCGACGACGAGCGTCCAGTTATACACGGCCTGAAGTCGAGGAGATCGAGTCCGATGTAAGCATCCTCACCGACCCGGAGGAGAATGTCGATGCGGCTGCACCAGCAGCTGCAGAAGGTGCTCATGCGGAGGGCGCCGAAGAAGTACCTACTGCTGAGGAAAAAGTCAAGCAGACAAATTTAGCAAAGGAGATGCAGGAAGCGTACTCGTCACAGATACCTCCAGCTCCACCGGGTGGAACTCTTGCTCAACCTGGAGTCAGCGAATTGGCGGAGATCGACCGGCGAAGCCGCGAGTACATTCGTAGCACGTTGACATCTGCCGGGCTTATGATCGCCGGTTTGTTGCTTGCTGTGTACTTCCAATGGGGCTGCGATGGCAACTACTCGTCGCCAATACAAGAGTATTACGATGAACCCTACAATTCCAAGGGAGATATCGAGTATATTCCACCAGCGTATAAGCATAGCAAGTACAACCACGAGGGGAAGAAATACGAGGCGCAGCGACATGCAGAGCGAACGCATAAGAATGCCAAAGAGAAATTCGAAAAGTACGAGTCTGAGGGAAAACATGGCAAGAAGAAACTCGAATACAACAACGACCAGCAGAAAAAGAGCAAGAAGAAGGGCGATTACAACGACGAACATCAGAAGAACAAGAAGAAGGGCGATTTCAAACCGAAAAAAGAAAAATTCCGTGGCGACTTTAACGATGACAGTGATGAGCATGTCAAGAAACACAAAAAGGAGCAGAAACACGATAAGGGAAATGCTATCAAGAAGCAGAAGAAACAACGCCAGGACGATTCCGACGAACGCGACGACTACCTGCACAAGAAGGAGGCGTATCTGAAGCACAAAGAGAGTAAGTTGAAGCAGCGTGAGCTCAAGTTGCATGCGAGCGAAGAGGTCCTGCACAAGCACAAGCGCAAGGATAAAGGTAACACGCGAAGTAATGCGACTTCCTCGTCCTCAGGTGAATGGTATGAGAAGCGGGCCAAGGGCCGCAAGGACAAGCGGAAGCAGGAGGGGCAGAGCGATTGGGTCTTCGAACGAGCGCAAGGTCGCGATAAGAAGCGTGATAAGGCGCATTGGTATTTCGATATGATGGACGAACGCGAGGCGAGTCGAATGAAGCATCGATCTTAAGTTAAGCGCACCATTGAAGCAATTAGTATTCTACGCACATACATATTTTTCAAGATTTGTGCTGACAGAATTACTACACGATAAGCGCTATCAATGTCATTCATGGATAGGTAATAAGATCTAATTCAATACATTTATCAATACATTTGTTGATATGCAAATGTTCGAATTAATTACGAATTTATGGCTGTTTTATAATTTCTGAGATTTTTAATTTTTAGTTTGGCAGTTCTAGTTTTACTTCAACTTATGTTACTTTGATTTGTGATACGGATAGGCGTTTAATTTTATGTTTACCAGAGTTATTATTTTAGTTTAAATAAATTTTTCATTTCAGTGAAAGTTTTTGTCCTTGAACGAGTTCGTCCATTCGCGACGTGGGAAGTGCTGCCACCTGCGTCGAGTTTGCATCGAGATATGACGTCACCTCAGAGACAGTTGGCCATTAATTGATTATGGAGTTCCTCATTTTAGTTGTAAGTATTTCTGGACATAAACGTTTTTAATTGCTAAGTTATTAAACAAGTGCAAGCATTATGTTAATTTGTGTTCTGTTTATGTGCTTCAAGCAGGTGCTGCCCCCTGCGTCGGAGTTTAAACCGAAATCAGCTGATAGAATTCCGTGCAAACTTGAACGCAACTTGAACAACAACCGCAAGATATCTCTGAAGGCCTTGCCGCGACTTGAGTAAGTTGAAAACATTCTGAGTGCTGAGACGCCGTTTTAAATGCCTTGTGTTTATTTTAAGTGGGGCGATACACCGACATCGGAAACAAGGCGAACCTCTCTCGCGCTGCCTGCCATGCATAATAAACGCGACGACGACGGCGACGACGAAGAGCAGCGAGAAGCTGTTTGCATGCGTGTGCAGCTACATGTGTGGAACTTGAGAGGAAGCAGAAGACAAACGGCGTAAACAAGACGCGGCTGTGTTGCTCGCCACGGGAAGTGCTCGGCTCTCTTCAAGGTGTTTTCACTCGCCTGCCCAGCATCTCCACCAAGTACGTATGCGTTTCGATTAAAACAACGATTGCGCGATGTTTAATTCGAGACATTCAACTTCGTAGAGTTCCTGCAAGAGTAGTGCAGCATCCGGCGGTCCCGTGCGGATGCCCGTGCCGTGTGCAACTCGCTGGGAAGCTTCCCGCAGGAAGTGCAGTGGAATTGTCGCACTCCGAGCGCAATCACGGAGTTAATCACGGAGTGGCTTCCAAAGGGTTTTCGAGTGCGACTATCTCCCCAGCGATGCGCAGATAACTTATCGCAGATTAGCGACGAAAACAAACAAAACAATTGATGCGAACGCCGTCCACACAATATACGATACGGTGGTGCACGACAACTGTGTGATAAATCCATTGTGATAGCGTCGACACATTCGACAATCAGATGTGAACGGTGATCTTCTCGTTCGAATCGCTTCAGATCATTCCAATGCATGGTCGCATGGCGACAATGACACTCATGTAAGTAGATGCGTTCAATGCGTAACCGCTTCTCTAATTGTCGGCGTAATTGTCATTCAGGCGAGACGCGAGAAGCCAGCGTGCAACAAATGAAGGATTATTGCTGTTGGTGCCGGACGTCGTCTAACAGGAGCGATTGCAGCGAAGAACCGTTCCAACGCTGCTCGTTTGTTTACGAAACGGTTTGGAGGAAGTATTGTGGTGAGTGCTACATAAAATAGAAACAGTTTTTCTCCACATTGAAATCTCTCTGATGCTGGTTGACTCAGCAGCATTGTTTTTATTGACGAAAAACAATTGAGAATGGGAAATTCTGCGTTTCGCTGCTGGTTGAGGGCAATGAGTAACATCTTAAAATGCGATGAGTGAGTCATTGACATCTCGTTGGCAGTTGCATTTGTTGCTTTAATTGTTGCAATGCTTATGCGGGCAGCCGCACCAACTTTCAGTTTCATTTTTGAGTGCACTCGACACTTGCAGATTGTTAGAAACTTCAATTACCACCAGCTTTCTAAATAGTTAATTAATTCGTTTGATTTTTCCATGTTTGCATGCATGTTCATGCACCTTGGTAATTTATTCCTGGCTGTTACGCAAAAAATTAGATGTCGATTGCATCATAAATTCATATTTTATTGATTTGTTCAAAGTAATTGATATTTTGCAATCAATCGTCCGGATTGATTGAATGAATTTCACGTGTTTTCCACTGGTTGTAAGCAAATAGAGATAATTAGGACATACAACAAATGTAAGCAACTCGTTATCGGTACACAAACCATGGTAAATCATTTGCTATTGTTATCAGCGCGTTTTGATAAGATGGCAATGCGAAAATGGAAATTCATGAGGTGACTATTTACATTACATTACAAATAGTGCATCCGTTTTTTTGATACAACCATAAAAGCGGGATAGATTCAGTTAGATATTTTTTATTTTTAGTGCATCTCTGCATTGGTAAAAAGAAATAAATACGCCTCCATTCACTCTGGAGTTCCAGCTCCATAAAAATAATCTACGTTCCTAAAATTAACTTTACTTTTCGGACCTGATTTGGTCGTAGAGATTTTTCCGTTGAACTAATTTTGACGCGGGGCGCGCTTTGACGCACATTGATGACTTCATTCGTCAACACGGCGCAATAATGACGACCAAAAAGCCGTAACCCATGACCATTTTTGGTGCGCAGGTATTTGAAGAATTCCGCGAAGACAAAAAGTGCAGGAAATCGTTTGTAATTACGGCCGGCATGTTGCTAGAAGTAGGAATTGTCAACGAAGCAACTGTATAACTTTCTAGAATTCATTACAATCTCATTACAAAATAATAATTTCTATGTAACTACGCCATTATGATTATGAACATAATGGAACCGAGCGTTGACGTAAAAATAATCATTTAGACGGGACAATAGCGTATGGTGTTTGGAGAATATTGTTCAATTAATGAATGCAACAATTATTACGCGCGTTGGGTTTTTGTGTATCGATGAATGGATGGCATTCTTGCGTCTTCATTATTAAAATTTTAATTGTACCTGCAATGAATGTGATTTCTAATTTCTATTTATTTCTGCGAAAATTGTTGAGATTGATTTGAAAATGCGTGCCGTGCGTGATTCCAAACAATTGTTGATTATATTTTCTCTTATTTCGCATCAATTTGTCTACAAGATTATTTTTCATTTCTTCCATTGTCTTCACGTTGAACCACGCATTTCTAAAATTTTCTTCTGCGTTTCTTTGTCGAAGATGACATCTTTAAACTCATTTTCTAGACTTCATACTCGTGAAATTTAATAATCCAAACCGTTATGTTTTGAATATAGTTGCAAATAGCGTGTTTGAGAGTATTTTTGGGATGTAAGTCAGGGAATAATTACAACGAATTATTTATGGGACAATACACGTGTATTATCTCAAAACTAACGTCTTGTGAAATGCGGTTTTTACTCGTACTCATCATCCATTCATCAAACCATCTTGCTCGGTTACTCATTCAAATTGTAACAATCATACGCAAAAATAGCGTGCGGTTAATATGGGAATTAAGCAATAATTTTCATTGTTTTCGATGCGTTTGATATGTGATGAGATGTTCTAGTTTAGTAAATGAGTTGTTCATTACATCATACAGTGTTCATGTTTGTATTCGTAGAGCATTAATTTTCACTTGAAGTAACAATTTCTTTTTAGTGTTCATATAAAAACTTTAGTCGAAGACTAAAATTAGGCATCTGAGTGACTGCGAAGTGATAAATTTCTTATCCCATCTTGTTAAAACATATGATTATACATTTAACTATCAACTAATTACTTTCAGCTAAAGAAATTAGCACAATCAGTTACTGTCTTGGCTTATAAATAATAGTTTGATGACTTCTTGATAACAAACAAAACAACAAGAGATAGCAAGCGATAACAACTCATTGTTCGCGACAGAAATATTCATTGTTAGGGAAATAATGACTAAAACTAAAAATGCGACTCCGCAACACATCCCAACCAATTAACTTAATTGCGAGCATCAATTAACGACACAATGCATGAATAATATGCACGCGCGCACTTGCAAAACAAATACCAAACGTAGCACATCGCAGGTGGCTGTTTAGTGTCATATTCATTCAGTTTATGATTTCTTCCTCATCGAAGAGCTAATTACCGATTTTAAGGTGACGGGTGCAACGAGTCGCATTCTAATTGAGACTTAATTGTGCGGCGATTGTTTGAAATTATGATTAGCAAAATGCGCACATTCCAATGAAGGTAATTATATATTTTCACCTCGTACTTGGTACGTCCGTAACTCTTTTAAAGCTAACTATTAGTAATTAGTTGTAGCAGGAGTGTTTTTCTGTACTTTTCACACAAAAATGGGTGTGTAAACATCGCAGATTGTTTATATTCGTGAATCTCGTTTCACTTTTGATTTCTGATAATTGTTAAACCTTTAAGACTTTTCCATTTCATTAAAACCACTCATATTTATTCATGGTGTTCATGCTCGACAAGGAAAAAATACATATTTATGTTTGCTAATTGTTCATTAGCAACTCTATTTACATGCGTAATTTTATTACGCAAACTTTAAACGAATTTTTTCGAATTAGTTTTGCTGCGTTGATTTTGTTGTTTGTTTACATTGAATTTTTGGTAATGGATGAGCAAATGAATGTTTCATGGTAAAACCAATTTGTGTGAAGCTATTATTCAATTGTCGTGCGATTCAGGGTTTTACAAGTTCGTGTACCAACAGGTGCGTAAGACGTTCATACTTGAGATTTACAACGAGCGAAACGAGCTGTTAAACATGATTACGCCGGAATTGTAAATCATTTTGTCGCCGCGTTGCGTTGTTGCGTCGAGCACTTTAAAAAGCATTAAAAACGCCGTCGTCGCGTTGAGATTTGTTTGACGAACTTATTTTGCGTGCGGTCGTTGTTGTATTACATTGCACGACTTTGAATTTGCTTGCGATTTCCAGCTGGGAAACGACGCAGTAGAACTTACCTCATACCACACACAATTCGACACGTTTTGTCACCAGAAATTGTGTGCCAACGTAACAACAATTGCTCTTAAAACTACATAAATGATATCTTGTTTCTGCTATTGCTGCAATGGGCTGATTGCGCGATACGACAACTCGTGTTTGCATTTCGGCCGACTTGTGTTGCTCGATTTGTGTGTGAGAGTTAAATTAGTCCTAGATACATTTAAATCCTGTACGGGCAGAGAACCGTGTTACGAGAAATTATCAATTCATATAAGCATTATAAAAGCATTCCGCGTTCCACATAAAATCCACCATGAGGTTTGCAATGTCGCATGCACGCATACATACAGACAAGTCAGAAAACTTGTGCCAACAAACACCGATCGCAAAACGGTGCAAAACAACGTGCAATGCCACAACTTGCGATATACTGACATACTTGATGCATATTCGAATTCAGCGTACGACGAAACAACAATGGATTTTGCACTATCAATATCAAACATCGAACTTGCCGATTTGATTGTATTTTGCGCACAATTCTTCAATGGCAATTGTTTCATTCAACATGCGGAATTAAATCAGGTCTTATTATCCATATCAATGCGCGACTACCTATAACTAAATTGCTTTTTTTGTTGTAGCTGTTGGTCGAAGACATTTGTAAATTGTAATTTCATCAATGCGTCCGTCGTGTTAATAGCGGAGCGTGGAGAGAGATATCGAGAATTGAAAGTAAATTTGAGCGGCGTTCGAGATACAATCAAATCATTCATGCCGAGATGTCTCGAGTACATTTTTTTTCTTAGTGGGTCATGTGAGAAAGTTATATTCGGCAATCAAACGCCAGATTTTAATGCGTCGAGTAGTGTCAGGGTGCTCCATTCCCATGCATTACTCATTTAATATATGCTTTTCTATTTTTTACCGAGACGCTGATAATTTATAGCCACTTTTACACGTGCATATTTTGCCACATTATTCAAATTTTCAAATCTTCACTTGCACTTTGCCTCTATGTACGCATATATTTACAAAAACAAATATTCGTGTCGATTCCCCCGAGCATATTTTTGCAACGTTTGCTGATTGGTAATTGCCACGCTAATTAATTGAATCCAATTGCGCGCAATTCAATTTGTCAATTTGCACCGCGTCGCAAAAGTGTTAAGCGGATTAATTAAATTTTAAACGCTGACTTACGAATCAGTTTATTCTCTTTTGTTTTACGTCTTGGTTTGCATTTGAATTAATCGTCTAAATTTGTCAACGCAAATTGTTCCCAAAATGGTCCGACCACGATTTGTTGTTATTATTTGAGTTGGTGTTTATACCAATGCTACAGTCTAATTTATGCGCTACTAACTTCTTTGGCGAACACGAAACACATTCAAATTATAATCTACCTTTAGATCACCTTGAATTTATCCGATGCGAATCGTTAATTGTATTGTTTTCGTTGCGTTGTAGAATTAACACGGCAATTTGAAGTGCAATAAACCAAACGACCCCAGGATGGACTCCACGGCCGAGGATCGTCTTTGCCTGTATTTCAGCGAAGTGAAGGACTCGCAGCACGAATCCATCGAGTTCGACGTCGAACTACTCGATGGTAATAACTTCATGAAATCATCTGCGTCTTTTTCATATCATATACATGGGGGTTTAAATTGTAGAAGTCGAACAAGCAACGGATTTCCTGCAAAATGCGGGCCTCACGGATCTCTCCAAGCTGCACCAGCAAGGCAAGGAGATTCTGGACGTCGTCGTCAACGAGACGCTGCGCCAGAAGAACCTCACCATGCGGCAGGCCGAGACGGTGCGATCGCGTGTCCGCACGTTGAACAAAACGCTGGGCAATCGACAGCCGCGCAGGAAGCAGCGGCAGGACGTGCGAGATGTCGCATGGAACCTTGAAGTAAGCGCTCAACAAAACACAACAATGCACGCCGAATCGGAACGAAAACGCGCGCATATAAATGAGTTTAGATGCTTGTTTATTGTCGTCGCCGTCGTGTGCGATGCATTCGATGTGTGGTGGAAACATGCGAATGCCATCGCCGTAAGCGTCGTATCTACCAGGTGATTCAGGAAGAGATTGCTCGCTCATCGGCGATGGCATTAATGCATTGATTGCCGCTGGACGTGACTGATTGATTGGCGTATTTATTTGTTGCCATCATTCAGTGTACTCCTGGCGAAGAACACCATGCTATGTAAATAGTTTGATTCATTACTATGCGCGTCGCATCGACACTAATATATAATCTGCGTATATTATCCGCGTTTTTAATTGTTTATTTATTGGCAGACTTCCAGTACGGGATCGCGATCGCGCAGCGCGACACCTGATTCCCTCGACTCGACCGGCAATCATCATCTGAATGAGGAGTCCACGTCGGATGAGGACCAGACGACGCATCCATCATTGTAATATTTTTTCTCTCAATCACAACATCAGTGTAATTAATACCTATATGATTGTAGGTTGAACGATTCCGGTGCGTTGAAAGGTAAACTGAAGTATACGTCGAGCGAGCCGATACCCAGTAAGCAGGTCTTCAATCGGCACGACCGCGGCGATGTCGCCCATCTCGGCTCCGAAAATGTCGTGCTCAAAGGCTACTATCCGCTGAAGGAATTCGGCACGATAAGGCGAATACCGGTCGCGCTGGCGACGAGCAATGGTAAAGACGGTGCGCGGGAAGTGCTCGAAGTACTCAGCAATAACAACAACAATAAACAAAACGCTCAAAACAAGCACAACGATCAACGCGGTGATAAGTATATGTAATTCATTTAATCGCACTATGTGCGCAATTGTTTTTCGTAATTGTTGTCTATTTCTTTACGGTTTTAGCACCGAGTTTGATAGTTTACTTTCAAAGGGTAAACATCTCTCATGCAATCCAGCCTCAATGGCAACCGGCATCGACGAGCAACTTAGTTTTACGCATTTCATCAAAGATCAGGACACCGCACATCAACGGGTATGACAAACCATTATCAATTTTTGGAGGCAAGACTTCCAATCACTTAATTGTTTTACTTGGCGCAGATAAGTAGTCATGTAATCTCGGCGAATTTCATTCACATCGACACTCTGACCGACTTCGAGTACCAGTACTTGAAGCCACTGCTGTGGGTCGAGGTGGCGGCGATATTCGACTATCACAAAATTGAAATACAAAAGAGGAAAGCCAGCTACAAACATAAAAGTAATTTGGTCGTTGACTAGATATAAAAATATGCAACTGTTATAAAATTGCTGCATTGGTGCAATTAAAAATGATGGGAAGAATTTCAAATGACAATTAACAGTTTCAAATTTTTATTATTGTACATATAAGAATTGCATAATGATTGTATTGATGTTGCTGTTTGCATCTTTACGTAGGAGGTAATGTATTCGGTGTAAACTTGTCGACGTTGGTCATGCGCGACATGCCGAGCACCTCGGACTCGACGATGGTGCCGCAAATCTACCAAATGACCTTGGCGCAATTGAACGAGCGCATCAAGGAGGACGGCATCCTGCGGATCGCCGGCCAGAAACAGAAGCTGGAGCACATCTGCAGCGAAGTCGAGGGAAAGTTCTACAGCAATCGAAGCGCTGTCGACCAGCTACTGGGGCAAGTTACCGTGCACGACCTCACAGGCGTGCTGAAGAAGCTACTCAGGGAGTTACCAGATCCTATATTTACAATGGAACTGTTCGATATGTTTTTTAAGAGTAATTGTACGTATGGAAAATGTTTGTTTATCGCGTCCTCTTATCTAGTTGCATTTTTAGTAATTCCAGTCCAGGAGGAGAAGCTGCGTGCACTAAATATTTTAGTGCTGCTGCTACCCGTGGAGCACCGGAGCACATTCCATCTGCTATTAGACTTTTTAGCGAATATTGTTAGTCATGAAGCGTACAACCGCATGTCGCTGCACAACGTTGCGATGATTGCGGCGCCTTCGTTCTTTCCGCCGCGGCTGTTGGGAGCTAAGTAAGTTGTACAGTTGTAAAACCATAAAGTCATACACGAATTCGACGTTGTAGACATAAAGACATGAAGCAGCCAATAACCAAGGAGCAATTAACGAAGGAGATCAACGATGCCGCCGTTTGTTGTAGCATCATGGAGATCTTACTGAAGGCTGGCGACCAGCTGTGGATGATCCCCGACGAGCTGGTGCAGCAGGCGCACGAGGCGCAAAAGCGGGCACTCGACCGCAAAGAAAATAAAGCCGTAGGTGTTAGATGGTCATTATGGTGTTGCATTGCTCAGGGTTGTAGATAGTTTTATACATTCATTTGCTACTTCTCTCCTGGCTGGATGATCTCTTCCGGGGTATGGTAACGGGTAAAATGGTGGCTGTTTCGGGCTAATCCTTCCACATTTTATACGCATCACCAATCACACATTTTATACACATCACTACTTATTTGCCTAGACATTGATGATCTGATTAATGCATAAGCAATTTTGTTGTAGCGCTCAAAGAAGAAATTAACCAGAAGCAGTACTCAGTATGAACCAGGTGCCATGCTAAATCCCAAAATCAAACGGGAGTACATACTGTAACTATGCCTTTCGAGTTTACGCATTCTTTTTGTATCATTACGAGATGTTCATTCCATGTAACAGTATTTACCTCCTCAATAATGTTTTATGCACGATTCGGTAAGTAAACTGCGGACGTATCACAAAAATACTTGTGGACGTGCAGTATCAAGAAGTTTTTGTTTGTTATCAGCGAAGCATTTATATTAAATTGATTTCTTCGATGATGTCATCACGTCGTTGTTTCTGCAATTATAATAGATACCAACTGATTTGTTGGCACCTTAATATATGTGATTATAGACTTTTGTGTTAATAAGGTAATGAAATAATTTTTTACAATCATGTGCCAACATTAACTTTAAACACTTTTTTTATTTATAATTGTATATTAAATATCACTTTAAGTTTAAATGCTATAAAATACTACAATCCATTGCCATTTTATAAACTTACTTAATATTGTTTTCCAGATTTTAAACAATTATGTTTTGAATATCACAAACTATAGCCCAGTTCTGATATCCATTTGAGACCTTCTACTGCATCACCATGGGGCTTATACTCCAGTCCAATCCAATCATCATAGCCAGCAGCCATTAATTCATTCAAAACAAAGGCATAATTTATTTCACCAGGAGTGTTGGGCTCATTACGATGTGGAACTTGTGCTATTTGTACATGACCAATAATATCCTTCAGTTCCCTGATAGTATTTGATATATTGCCTTGAATATGTTGCAGGTGAAATACATCAAGTAAAAGTTTAAGATTAGGACTATTAATTTTCCTGATTACTTCAATTGCTGAAATGCACAATGCATTTTATATATTTTTAGCATGGTAGTGGTGCAGTAAAATAACTAATTACCTTTGACATAAGAATTCATATAATAACCTGGCACAGAATATGAATTAATTGGTTCAATAACACCCAAAATATTTTCAGTTTCAAACTGTTTTGCTGCATAGCGTAAGTTTTTCACATAAATTTCATCATGTTCGATTGAGGGTTGTTGGACTTTTCCAGACATCACATGGATTCTGAAACATTGACTCAGATTAAATATTTATTATATGTGGTAACATACTTTCTCGCATCCAATGCTTTTGCATAGTTGATAGTTGTTGCTATACTTTTATAAAACATTTCTTCTTCATTCAGAATAGCAGCAAATCCTAATTCACCTTTGGTCACATCACCTAGAAACATATGTTTATTAGTAAACATTGTTTTATATTAATTATTTCAAATCATGTACCAGTATAGGTATTTATTAGTATGTGTTTTATGTCACAATTCTTCCTGGTTGAAGCCACATCATCAAGTGCAATTTTATAAGGAAATCCAGACTCTATGCCTTTGAATCCAGCCAATTTCGCAGCATTATACCTCTCCAAGAAGGGTAAATCCGTGAAAATAAATGACAAATTAGCACAAAACTTTGCCATGTTTATCATATCGTGTGTATACCTCAACTGTGATAGTTCTGGTACCCTGCCTCTGTATAACTACATGTAATTATTATAGGCAACTAAACATGAAAGTGCCTTGAATGAATTATAAAAATTTTCTTATCGTAAAATATTTACGACAAGATATATTCTGTAAATCAATTAATGCGCTTCCTAGTACCCTTTGTCAACGATAAAACAGATTTATGCAATTTTTCTTTGGAATTGTGTACATTTTGTGTGTTAATAATTTCCACAGAGATCTATTATGTATATAAGTCTGTGATAATTTCCCAACCATCAGGATTAATGTACTTATTTTTTATTGTTTCTTATGGGAAATTAAATTCTGTTTCAGATGGTGTTATCGCACATTCGATTATCCCATTGGAAATACCAAAATTTGGACTTTAATTTTATATTTTATTAATTTTTGTGTGCAGTTGTGTACATTTTCACCTATATTTTCTGAACCCTTATGAATTATCTATTTTTTTTATTGTTTCTTATAGGAAATTAAATTCTCTTTCAGATGGTGTTATCGCACATTGGATTATCCCATTGGGAACACCGAAAATTTGGACTTTAATTTTATATTTTCTTAATCTTTGTGAGCAGTTGTGTACATTTTTGCCTATATTTTCTGAACCCTTGGGAATTTTCCAATTATTTTAAATGTTTCTTATAGGAAATTAAATTTGCTTTCGGATGGATTTATCGCAAATTCGATTATCCCGTGGGAAATACCGAAAATTTGGATTTTAATTTTATATTTTCCTATTTTTGCTGTGCAATCTTGTATATTTTCGTCTATATTTTCCGAACCCTTAGGAATTTTCCAATTGTTTTTAATGTTTCTTATAGGAAATTAAATTCTCTTTCCGACGGTGTTATCGAAAATTCCATTATCCCGTGGGAAATACCTAAAATTTGGACTTTAATTTTATATTTTCTTAATCTTTGTGTGCAGTTGTGTACATTTTTGCCTATATTTTCGGAACCCTTATGAATTTTCCAATTGTTTTTAATGTTTCTTATAGGAAATTAAATTCCCTTTCAGATGGTGTTATCGTAAATTTGATTATCCCGTGGGAAAATACCTAAAATTTGGACTTTAATTCTATATTTTCCTACTTTGTCTGTGCAATCTTGTATATTTTCCTCTATATTTTCTGAACCCTTAGGAATTTTTCAATTGTTTTTAATGTTTCTTATAGGAAATTAAATTCCCTTTCAGATGGTGTTATCGCAAATTCGATTATCCCGTGGGAAATACCTCAAATTTGGACTTTAATTTTATATTTTCCTATTTTTTCTGTGCAGTCTTGTATATTTTCGTCTATATTTTCCGAACCCTTAGGAATTTTCAAATTATTTTTAATGTTTCTTATAGGAAATCAAATTCCCTTTCAGACGGTGTTATCGTAAATTCGATTATCCCGTGGGAAATACCTAAAATTTGGACTTTAATTTTATATTTTCCTATTTTTTCTGTGCAATCTTGTATATTTTCGTCTATATTTTCCGAACCCTTAGGAATTTTCA
>JARJDZ010006773.1:0-14084 GCA_030264555.1 Aleochara sp. GC000083
CTGAAATGATGGGGCGGTTTGCCGCCAAAGGCGTGCATTTTCCTCCGTCCCGTGTCTTCGTCGTTCCCGTCTTCGAGATTGAAAAGTACGAGGAGATTCCGAGGACGAAGACGCAACTCTTGAAGTTGATTCGCGAAGAGAAGGCATTGTATTTTCACCGACACATTTGCTCGCATTGCCAACGTTTTCCGGGCTTGGAAAATTGGTTGCAACATGCCTCAAAGAGTGAAGATATTCGGGTATAAATTCTTATTCAAATTTGACAATTTATTTACACGTCAAAGTTATCAGCTTCAATTCTAAAATATTGGAGTTCTCGAATGTGATTCGGTTTATCTCGTCGCTGCTGCCAACAGTCAGTTGATCACGTGATTATTGACTAGAGTTGCGTTGGTTATTTTTATATGGTTGAAGTGCTCAATGAATAAATAAGATGAATCGATAGGAAATTTAATTTGCTTTCTTTTGATACCAAACACGACTATTTTTACTATTTTCTTTGATTTATTATTTCAGTTTTAAATTATTTGTGCATTCGGATGAGATTCGGCTGATCTCGTGACTCTTACCACAGCGAGTTGATCACGTGACTGTTGACTCCAGTTGCTTTGGTTATTTTTATATGCTTCAAGCGCTCAACGAATAAATAAGATGAACCGATAGACAATTTAATTTGCTTTCTTTTGATACCAAACACGACTATTTTTACTATTTCCTTTGATTTATTATTTCAGTTTTAAGTTGTGTGCATTCGGATGAGATTCGGCTTATCTCGTGACTGCTGCCGCACTCAGCAGACCAGGTGGATCACGTGACTGTTGACTAAGACTAATGCCAGTTACTTTGGTTACTTTAATATGGCTTAACCGCTCAGTGAATAAATAAAATGAATCGATAGGAAATTTAATTTGCTTTCTTTTGATACCAAACACGACTATTTTTATTACTTTTATATTATTGTAATTTAATATTTAAAGTATTCATTTTCTTCTATGATTATTTTGATTGCAGCCGTTATCAGCAGTGAAAAGAGAATATCCATTCCATCGTTGGGAGCCGATCTACATCGGGACAAAGGATGAGCCCTTCTACAGCGAGTCCCTCTCCTGGGAGGGAAAACAGGATAAAATGACGCAGGTCCATTATTACACATCCTTCTGTTTTCCTCTTTGGAGTCGCCAATTGCACACTAACCAAATATTTTTTAGATGTTGGAAATGTGCCTTAAAGGATATAAATTTTTGATACTGGACAATGCGTTCCTCGTCCACTGGCCGGGAGTAAAACGTCGGTCAAACGAGCTGAAGAGGAGCAACAAGTGGCGAATACCGTACCTCATCAAGAACACACGACAATACAACAATATCATTAGTAATTTAACGAATAAGTATGCACGAAATCTCGGGTGCCGTGTGCAATAAGAAAAGCACAAATTACAGAAATGAAGAAATCAAATAGGCGACAAAATGTGCAAAATTGTTACCTAGTGCAAATCATGCTACAAATCAATACTATCATTAACTGCCATTGGTAATCAGTCAATAGCCATAGATTAGACGCATCATGGAATTGGTTGTAGCACTCATTGAAAACACGTCCATTTAGAACTAAATCTTAACGATACGAGTAGATAGGAATCAGAGAAGTTTTAACATTTTGACACGTTGCATGTCCTGAACGTTAATTGTTACTACATATTTAGATACATTTAGTATGAGCAATAAGGCCATAGATATTTTGTTTATGAACTGACATGTTGAATATGAACAATATTACCATGCTAAGAATTTATTCTAGCAACTGCCTTTTACAAATAATTCAATTTGGAGATTTTCCAGAACGGATTTATCTAATTTTGCCAAATAACCCAAGCAGTCAATAAGGAAGTCCTGAAAATAAGCAATAATACCCTTTATGCAAATTAATGATTTACAATTGTTAAACGATTACAAACAACATTTTTATTAGTTGAAAATATTCTACATATTAAGTTACAGTAGATGTTAGTAATTTTTTACTCCAATCCTTAAGAATCAAGCAAAATTACAATTTCTCGTTAATTTAATGCCTTAGGATGAAAATTTGTGTGTGTAAACTTTCAAGTTTAGAACTTGCACTAAAATTAAGCAAAAATTAAAAATTGATGAACTAAAATATTAAGAAATCAATTAATCAAATTTCAACTAAAACTAAATAATTAAAAATATGATAAACCATATGCAATGAAAATGCAATTATCAGTAATCATCAATTAATTCTGACAATTATAGTTATTATACATATATCTATTATATTGAAAGGAGATGTTTTGAAATGTAGTTTTATAGAAAGTTTTTTAGCACTAGTACACATCATTAGAGTTTCAAATTGTAGTTTAAAGGGTTTCTGATATATTGCAATATTAAAAGAAAAATGTTGAATAAACAAAATTTTAATGTGTAAACATAATGATTGAAACTAATCTACAATAATTAAACTATATATAAAATGAGTGAGATATAACAAAAATAATCAATGAGGAAATAATTAAAATTAAACCAATTGAAGCGACACATATTTTTGATTAATTAATTTAAAGTTTCAATTAACAGAGTTGTTAATTAAACTTTAATCTGGTTACTTTACTAATTGCATTATTTAGGATTCTTTCCCACTGTTAATAAAGTTGCAAATGCATATCTAAGTGCTAATTAACAAGTTTCATTAATTAGAAACGTAGATTATTCAATATTGCGATTTTACATTCGGAAATTAATTAAGTTTCATTGTTTCTGGGATTATTGTTATGGATTTGTTATGGATTTATTAAATAAAATTGTTGATGCATTAAAACTTGTGTTTCATGTTAAAATTAATTATTTAATATCTTGTACCTTTAGAAAATTATATTTTGTTATGATTGGGATTTTGTAAAATAATTAAATTCTATTGATTTTAGTACGTAATTATGCAATTATAAGGATTACAGAAAGTGATTTAAACTGCAGTAAAATTCTGAGTGGGCGGCTTTCTACTTATGGAATTAAATCATTTTGAAAGCAATTTTGCAAATTAACCACCAACGGCTTTATAAACGATAACGACTGAAGAGAGCGTTTTGCCTGCAGGATTTCTCAATCCATTCATTTAGTTTATTATCCTGGGCTGTTCTATACACTTAAATTCTTAATTAACTTCAGTTCGTTGCTAGAGTTTACTGTTCTATTATATTCGGTTTTATTCTTTTACCTTCAGGATAATAATCATATTTTTCTAGGTATTATGGCATTGTTTTGAAATACAGAAAAAAAATGAATAATAACAGCCCAATTAAATTATTTTGAGAATTAATTCAACAGAGAAGTTGGATTAAATTAGCCTTGAATGATTTGAGCTTAATTAGCCATAATTTGATTATTTCAATGGAAGCTGAGTGTTGAGTGATAGTTGTCAAGGATAAACAGCTTCCTGCCTTGCGAACAGCCTTGTGAAGGATTCTAAACATCAGCAAGGACAATGATGAATGGAACCTGAAGAACAATAACTAGATTCTTAGTGGGACATGCACGATATTTGAATGTGAATGAATTTACAGTGAGGGGATTTATTTAAATTCTAGTGCGATTTAAATTAATTAATTAACATATTAATTAATTGATATGGGGGACATCTAACGTCGTCCTGTCATCTGTGCCTTTTTAATTGGATATCCCCTGGACATATGAAGAAGTGACGAAAGGAATGCATCACAATTACATAATGAACAAATTTAATTAACATGCCAACTTGAGAGTCACCCGAGCATCCATGTATTTAATTACTCGCTCGGGTTTCAACCGAAATCGATAATAATTATCTCGAGAAGAGTTCTTCAACATCTGCTGAGAAATTAGTTGTAATAAATTCGCGTTTCTAGAGAAAAAGGCATTTTTTGCTTTTATTGTCTTGTATTATTCTGCCGACATTCTGTGCTAATGTTGCGGTCCTGAAAAGGGTCCATTCAGGATACGTCCAAGGACCATCCACCTATAAAACGCATCCCATCATCACTCCATCCTTGAATCCTTGGATTCATATGCCGGGCGCAAGTCACGTCGTCGTTTATGACTTCCTGGTCATTTATTTCTTGCACGCTTTCGCACAAAAGCAACAAATAAATTCCATTACCACATGGAATTCGTGGTATCTATTGCGTCGACCGAACGAAACAATGGGGGCGGCTGGCAATGCAACACACGCATGACGATGTCAGAAGCGGTGGTGGTCGTCGTCGACATCGTCGTCGTCGGTGGCGGCGGTGGTGGAGGTTGGTGGAGGCGGCGGTGGCATCATCATCGGTTTGGGAGGGGCCGCAACGTATAACAGCGCGACGCCGATCGTCGCGACGCTCATTTCGCCGCGGTCCATACAGCCGCCCGCCGCCTCTTGTTGTTGTTGTTACTCCTGCTGCCACCACCACCACCTCCAGCACTTCTACCACTTCTACCACCGCTGCCGCCTCCGACTCGCTGCGTGCGGTGCACTAATACGCCTGCTGCGATCTGCACACTCTCGTTGCGTCAACTGTCACGATCGGACACGCCGCCCCCGAAGAGTGTCTTCCTGCGACGACGAGTTCTGCGCTGCGACGATCGTCGATCGGGCGACGCACTCTGCGGAGATCACTTCCGTTTTGGTTCCGTTTCCGCTTCGATTCGTTGCCAATTCAAAACGACGCCAATTTTTTCGTCCGATTGACGAGCGACAAGGAGTTTGCGTTTCTTCAGTTCCTTCCCGACGCACGACGACATCGGGATGAAGTCGGTTTGGTTGCTGGCGGTCACCTGTTTGATGGTCGCCCTTGCGACGCTTCCGGTTGGCGTCCATTCAGATCCTTACTTGGATGAAGGTAAGACAAAAATTTATTATAAACAATTTTTTGAAAATTTCATCAACTTTGGATTCAAATTTTGTGATCTCATTGAATTTTTTTAATATCACTAACTGCTATCAATATTTTCGACTTCCCAATTTTTTTGGTCCTTTGAAATATCAATTTCCTCCCATGTAATATCCCGATCATTTATCATCCAAAATCCTGATATCTCTATCAGGACCATCCTGAAATTTATATACCACCATAATTCTTATCCTTATTTCAAACTATGGACTATTTTACCACCCCCAAAAGATCATTCATTCAGGATCCATAGTAACTCAAAGAATATTCGTTTTTCTTCACTTCTAATTAAGAAAATTACTTTCTTTATGGTTGTCTTCGCATTTTCACTTTACACTAGGGATAATTTCCGGATTGTTTGCACGTCAGTCTGTGCCCATAGAAATTTTCATCCGTCGCTTTACACTCTGAGGCGGGTGAAATATATTTGACACCCCTTTGGGGCAACAAGCGAAGGATTCTCGCACGTTTCTGGTACACAAAGGGTGAAAGCAACGCCTTTATCTGTCATAATATACCATAAAGTAATTTTTCACCATAACTGTCCCAAAGAAAAATAAACGAATCGCTACTTTGTTTGCAAATGCAAGTCATCCCTTGGTGATTCAATTGCGAAACAAAATAAACAGTCAAATAATAATATCTGGAATGCGAATTTTATCCAGCCAAAAATCAACTGGCGAAATAACAAATGAAAGGATAAGCAAATACGGTGGAAACGGTGTTTTGTAGTTTTCTCCGGTGAATTTTCCCTGGATGGAAAAACGAGACAGCTTGCGGGTCTTGAGATGATGTGAAAAGGTGCTTGAAGGTTACTCCTTCGGATTTGAATGGTGATTTGAGTGCAGGAATCAATTTAAACGAAATTCACGTTGAGGAAATTCGAGATTTCTATTCGAAATTGCCTTGGATTTCCAAGAAAATCCCCCGCGAAATCAAAATTTAATTAAGTACATCAATCCTCTTAAAATGATTTTCATGGTTTTATTTTAATTAGCTTTTGATATTAGTCACTCGTTAATATTAATGTTAGTAATTTGTTTTCCACGAAAATAAAGTGTAATAATAATAAAACAAGAACTTATCTACAATCAACAAATTTGTGTTTATTATCAATGTTATTTTTATACTGGCAGTCATAATTATCCTGATCCTGGAAAATAATAACGGATTATCTCGTTTCTCGCAAATAAAGAAGATAGCATTCGATCCTAGCTATATTGACATTAATTATGATGATTGCTTAAGATATTTGCCAAGATGCTGAAGGATATTTGCACTGAAGCCCGCACGGTTAATCGAATCAATTTGTTGTTTTTCCCGTTTCTGGCACGTGTGTATCAAATAATGAAATACATTGATTAGTTTCATGCGTGTTCATCAATTTTCGCACTTATTGGAAACATGTGGGACATCAAATCCCACGCAAAATATCAATTCTCGTTATCTTTCTGTATCAAAATGTAATTTTGCTTTCATTATCATCGAACCAAACTGTTTATTTTGCAGATAATTAAGCATTATAACCAATTGATAAATAAATGTATTGATGAAATATTCACATTTTACCAAAAACATCTCAGGGAAAATTTAATTAGATTTCAAAGGACAAGGAAATTTCCAGTTTATTTCTGTAATATAAAAAGTTGATTACAAATAAATCAAATCGTATGATACAATTTATAATTAAAATTTAAATTAAAAAACCTTTTGATATTTATATTACAGAATCAAATTAAAAAGTACGTTCTTAAATCCCAATTTTTTTCTGGTGATAGATTCTTTGAAAGGAAATTTATTTGTCTTTCAGATTTTTAAAGATCAATAAAATTTAATGGATACATTTATAAGTTCTAAAGTAAAGTACACAACAAATCATCAACCAACATTAATTATCGGAAACACAATTTAAAAAATTAAAACGCTCTAAAACCCCCATAATTTACAACATTATAAACGAAAGGGCGAGTACAAATGTTGAAACGTGAAGCAATAAATTGCGTTCGTTCATTTCACGGCGCATTTATCGTTGTAATTATCCTTCGCATTTGCCTCCTGTCAGTCGACATCACACGTCAAATTCGATTCCCAGTGTTCATTATCGGTCGGAAAAGTCATCAAAAGCGCATGAAAAACTCGGCGCGTATCTAGATCGTCATAAATAAAAAGTCGCAATGTAGAAATGCTAAAAAAACACTCGCCGAAGTAGCGCATAATTTGCCCATCTACACGTTTCTGTTTGTTTTGTGTTTTATTTGTAGGGATCGTCCACCCACGCTTCATATTGATTTCGTTATCAAGCAAACTTTGTTCATACGTATATCGCAGATAGTTTCCATGGTGGCAGGCTTTAATTGGTATTTTTGCATTATTTCAATGCCGCCAACATGACAACTATAATTAGTAAGCAGACGAAGTCCTGACAGCGGTACCAGCAGCATTCATTTCCTCAATCAATTATTTTTGCTGAATAATTTAAACTTTTTGAGCTGCATATGCATTTTGCATGCGCGTTGGCGTTGACGTTTGCGAATTCTAAAATAACAAAACGTATTTACATGACTTTAATTAAATTCAACGCTTTTTGCATTTCCCTGTTAGAAAAATATTTAATATGCACCAACCGTATAAATCCCCAAATTAGACACTCCAAAAGTCCTGTTTTCACTAATTATTACGTACATCATTCTAAATCTTATTTGTTTTTCGTATGCAGCAAAAATGTTGAAGGGAAAGTCGCAATAAGTGAATTTTGTGCCCAAATTATCCTTAACCACTCAATATATTACAAGGAAACTTATTTTTCGGTGGTGGAAATTACCTCGAATATGTAATGCACGACTTCGCAGAAAACCGGAAGACGGCTTCGTGTGGGTGTGAAGCCCACGGGCGTACAATCCTGCTGTGCGAAAATTCAATGCTAATTCCTGTGATGTAACACGTACTGACTTTATTATCCTGGCGGCGAAAGCGGCCATGTGCAACACGGTACAAGGTCTTAAGGCGTTATTGCCTGTCTTCAATGTCTCGATTGACGCGTGTCCTGTTTCCACCTTCTTTCTGCCAGGATCATTTACTTTGCGCTTCCTTTTTTTGCCCACAGCCGTTCGTATACTGGGTAATCCGTGTTTAATTTAATTTACGATTCTTCGTGCTGAAATTCCAACGAACACACAGAATGAAAATTCGGCAAGCATATTTTTTGCGTTATTGTTGCTTTGATAAAAAGTTTCCTTTCGGAGAGGGAATTTGGGCCGCAACTTGTTGTGTCTCCCGAGAGTGGTAATCAACGAACGCCTCCACGTCTCTTCGTCCTGCAGGATGCCGCCATCCTGAGTCACTTGTTGTACGCGTGTGAGACGCATTCCTGACGAGGTAAGCGAAGTTCGCGTCTGGAGTAATGGTGTTCTATACATAGTTGTGTACACATTCTCCCCGCTCGAATCCAAGTTTCTGCCTGGAAGAAGAAATAAGAACGCGTCAAGCACATTCAAGTGTATTGGCCATAAAGTAACATTGCTTATCTACGTCATGTCAATACAAATGGCGGCGGTGAAGTACACGCTTGAGGAACTATTAGACAGGACGTGAGGCGGCTTGTGGCATCGATCTAAATGCCATCCTAATGGCCTTCCAGATAAATTGAAAGATGTCTTCTTATCTGGCTTCTTCCAAGCAATAGACTTTGTCCAGGAAGGAAGGGATTTGCATTTATAGTGGAACAAATTCTCCAGAGCGACATACGAGCAAACATGATCGACACAATTTTCTCTTGGTTTTATATTGTGAACGATGGAGGAACATCTTTTAATAATTTATAATTAGATAGACTGTTTGATGTTGGAGCGAGTTGTTTCGAGAAGGCACTCAAGAAGTTCATCAGGATACCGATGAAAAGTTTTAATTGGAATGAAAATTAACAAACTGGATAAAAATTCAAACTCTTTTCCTTATGGTTGATCCATTAGAAATTATGTCGAAGTTCATCCTAAAGTATCTTGTTTTTTCTTTAATTAGTTTTTGACTTTTTGAGGTTTTTATATAAATCTCATTTGATTGATGATGTTCGAGGACAAAAAAATCATGTTTTCTCGTACTCAATCAGTTATTTGAAAGTCAATTTAATTTTCTACAAAAGTTATTCAATCTAAAATATAATTATATTAGACTCACTTGTATATGTTTGACAACTTAAATCTCATACTTTGGATTCATAAATAAATAATGATATATCATTTTAAAGAAGATTTAATATAATCTTAAGAGAAATAAAAAGAAAAGTAAATTAGTTTAGGAAATATCCTTAAAAGAATCTGATATAACGCAATTTATTTGAATGACGCAAAAGGAGAAAAATACCCACACTTTTTGGTTTTATTTAATAAAAATGAAGAACTGAAAACTGGTGGCTTTCAGTGCACCAAGAGCGCAAGAAATATTTTGGTGGCACTGTGGCTAAAATTGGCTCCTGACTGTGGACATAGCAATAATTTTTAATTTAAACAACGCGCCAGCGTCGTTTCTGACTTTTCCTCTGGTTCTCCTTCTGCTTTTTTTGTGGACTCACCATAAATTTCTCACATTTAACTTGTTTTCATGCTTAAACCCTCAGAGTTCTCTGGGTTACGCCAAATAATACCACGTTTTTCTCAATTTTTGTTAGTAAATTATAAGTCCAAGGAAGTTAAATCAACAACAAATTATTTGAAATAGTCCCATGTATTTTACTTGCAAAAAAATTCAATTTAATAATAAAACTTTCAGCAGGTAAAGTTTTGATTAAAGTTTTATTTGTATTTTTTGCCAACTTGACAGGTAAGTCCAATTATTGGCAATTTAAAAGCTTTGAAACTATCGTTCAATTTATTGTCGAAGTTTGCCAATAAGACGCAAATTAAACTCGCGAGACGAACCCGTTTAGCATTTATAATCCTTGCGGCAATCTATAAACGGCTTGAATTCGTGTTCGTAGAACACTTGTCTGAACCAATCAAGTTCAATTTACATGCAAATTTCTCCTTAAAATTCGATTACTGTATCGCTGTGCAAATAAAACACGAAGCTCGAAGTGAAACAATGATTTATTAGATTTTGTCTTTTGGTAATCATCTAAATTTGAATGTCGGAAATTTATATTAAAGGATGTCCTCTAAATTTTCAGTCAACATTCGAAAATGATTTATGTTTAGTAGTTTTTGAGTTATAGCCAAAAATATAAGCAAGGATAATTCATGGGATGTATGTTTGAGATAACAAGGATTTATTTGCATATAAATTTACAAGCCGATTATCCTTTTATAAAATGAAGTACGAAAATATTGATAAATTGGATTTTTTTTTGGGTTTGAAATTTGAGAATTTAATTACAACCCAAAATGTTACCAACCCCTAAACAATAAATATCGTTACAAATGTGTATGACGGTTTCAATTTGAATTCGTTTCCGTATGGGCCAATTGAATTGCCGCCCCCCGTTGGATCCTGTCAAATTGTATACCATGGGCCTAATGCTCGTTATATACCAGCACATGTCCCAAACAACGAATTTCGACTTGGTATTAGTACACGCTTCGGAAGGCAGATTTGTATCGACATTTACGAGGATTCGGACCATATGCCGCCCCCCATGGAAGTGATTGATTGCACGGACATTTCCACAATTGCTACATTGATTGCACACGCATTCCATAGTCTTCACCCTCATTTCGATCGTTGCCATTAATTCGACCGTTTATTGTTTCGATTTCTAATTAAACTCGGACCGAGGGGAAAAATGGAATTTTCAATAAAGCGAATTGTCCTTGTTGCAGATGAAGGACTCCCAGCCTCCGATGACGACTACGCAGAGAACGCCCTCGACCGGCTTCTGCAAACCGCACAAAAGTGAATATGAATAGAATTTCTACTTCTTCGTACTTCTTCGTGTTTGTCCCGTTCCCCCATACCGATTCCAGCATCCGAATTGTTTGTGCCTTTTGCATGCGTTTATAATTTTCATTGGGGGCAAGGCCACTTACAGCCATATTGCAATCAACATTAAGAGCAGCCTGGAAGAAAGAACAAAAAACGAAATAAATGCTCGAAGAAAATGAAGTGAGACTTAAAAAGGACCTGGTGGTTGTTGGAATGGGGAAGCTATGGAGGGAAATTGCGTTTGCTAGCTTTGAGTGGTTTCTTATTTGTTCTCAACGCGGTGCTGACGTTTTGTTTGTCGGCGGGATTGTCATCGGGACACAAAGCGGGATATTCTCATGGATGAAGTCCCCAAGTGTTTATCTCGAAGAAGAAACGAATTCATCGATATCTCCATCTTTAATTCATGATGCTGGTTGCTTTTCGTTATTTTTTTATCAATCAACGTGCAAATCTATAGGTCTAGGCTTATCAGAAACCAGCATCAGCTTCTAGAAGTTTGGAAAGCAATTTAGAAATTACTAAAATCCTTTTTTGATAATTGCGTGGGCAAAGTTGAAAGTAATGAATGCAAAATTAGAAGCAGCTTCGGCATGTTTCTTAATAACCCCGGCTAATTAATTTCAATAAGTTGCCGGCTCAAGCAGCATGAACCCGAAGGAAGCCCAAAAACTTCTGGTATCGTCCATTCAATTCTCTCGCTAATGAGACGCGTAAACAAACTTTTATGCCTCGAATTACTCGCCGTAATGAACCATTGTTGCTCGGCCCCAATCTCGGATAACTCCACAGCAATAAAAATCATGGAAATAATAACAGAGCGAGCTGGATTTCGACGCATGGACGCATGAAAATGTCAGCGCAATTTCCTTCATTCGCAATTTCTTTGACTTTGTCATTTTCCCAAAGTGCTTTGAATTTGCTTCCATAGATTCGCTTCTTCTCTCGATGCGAACGACTCTATTAGCTCTTTTAGCTTGTTTGCGTATTGTTGCTGGATGTGTTGTCTGTCTGTTTGATGTCTTCGTAAGAAGTTTCTAATTTCCTTCCAGACGTTCCTCCTTAATTTACCTTTTCAGACGCGCGTGCGTTCGTCGAGGTGGCAATTGTGACCATCGGCCGAACGACTGCTGCTACAACAGCTCCTGTCGATGCAATCTCTGGGGCTCGAATTGTCGCTGCCAGCGAATGGGACTCTTCCAGAAATGGGGCTAGATGGACGCACCACGGCCAGAACAGACACCGGAACCAACAGCCACCTCCCACATATCCGAAATACATAATACATTGCCACTTCTCCCCTGCAACCGGAACAAAAACTGAATTCGATTCATTTTCACACTGCTGAACTCTGGAACGGTTCGCGAAATTCATGCGAAAACTGCCATCCAAGCACCCAATCCTTGTAGTTGAAGTTCTGAAAAATCTAGAAAAAAAAGAATGAGATAGGTTTTTGTTTCGTTCGGGAAGTTTTCACATGGATTTTCGACGTTTCAATATTTACGACGACTTTTGGCTCTCGAACAACGGACATTTCCCTCTTAATCTGTAACCATGTGTATATATATTTTCTTAAATCTATTAGTTATCTTAACGATTGCTGATTTGTTATCGTTTCGTGGGTGTCAGCGCATGAATGAAACGTACTGACGACGCCAACCAAAAAAAAAACATCATTTAGGGCAAAATGAATGTGATTGTAGGAGAAACTATTTTTGATCGATAATAACTAAAACGTAAAGCGTAGGGAGATTTATTTTTGATAAAAATTTTCCGGCTTCTTTGATTGTTCGGTGAATTTTTGATGAGTTCCTTGCGGATTTCTGCATCGCGAGGCGATTTTTCCAATTCGCGCGCGTGCGTTTGGCCTCTCAAGGACGACTTCCGGCATTTCCGTTACATCCGCTTGGTCCTTCGCCGCTTCCACCGCCGGCTGCTCTCTTACTAGAGGTCTATCCAGCCACATCTCTAATAAGAATGCATGTCCGGTGGGCGTTATTTACGTGACAAACTCGTTTCCGTCTTTCACATCCTGCGTTTTCGCCGTTCTCTTCGGTTCGTCCCGCATTTTCGGTTCGATTCCATTTTTGTGGTCACATCCAGAACTATTCGAACGAATTGTGTCAACTAGTAGTACATTTACTTACAACAAATGCGAGAGAGACATGTTTTAAGCGTGAACAAGATCTCACACTGAAGAAGTAACTAACCTAATACATACTAATTACTAATTAGTCTATAATAAATATTATTACTATATAGGTGTTGACAATTACTATGTATATCAACATTACATGTACGCAATCGTATATTAAATGTTGTTATCTAGCCAGAAGACAGAACAAAACGTTTCAATTCAGAAAGACAGAAATCAACTTTCCAACAAACAAAATTCATGCAAACAAATTTCAAAGCTCGATTTGGATCTCTAAATGTTGATGAGAAGAGAAAGATGTAAGAAATCAATGGAAATATGGACTTATCGATAATAACCACTTAGTCAACTACTAAATAAAATTAACGTAAAACTATATGATATATGATACATTACTTATATGATGAAAATATGTAAGCATTATATCTATTTCTATGTGAAAAGGGTACAACATTCAAACATTCTGTCAATATTACAAATATATATATACATCAATTGGCCTACACTCTGTTTTTTGTGCTAATTTCCATTTATAAGAAAAAAAATCCGCAGTATTTTCTTAATAAATTTGCACTGCAGAAGTGTATCTATAAGGAAGGTTGCCTATGTTAGACTCCAGAGAATTAGAAATTGCAGTTCAAATTTCGTCGCGTCATTTGTTTAACTTTGTTATGTATTAGACGACATGCGACTGATGAAAATTAGAAGTGGAAACGACGGAAATGCATTTCTCCAAGGCATACGTTTAGATGATGGATGTCGGAACAACTCAGCTAATAAGTTATTCGTGGAAGGTAAGAGGGATGTGAACTCTGCGGATTTTGGCTTGCATCAATATGAGGTGAAAGATGGCTTTGGCGTGCCGGAAATGCAATCACTTCCGCTGCAGAGAAAATCTTTGCATATGTGTGCCAGTATTTGAAAATCAATAGATATCCTGCTTATACATATAATATTAGGATACTAGCGACTTATGCAAAATTTAAAATGAAAAAGCAAAAGACTTACAACCCGAATGGACACGACCTAACTAACCCAGACTTACAACCCTATGATGGCAACTTCCACCACGGTTGGAACGTTATAGACATAGCACGA
>JARJDZ010006778.1:0-10549 GCA_030264555.1 Aleochara sp. GC000083
ATTTATCAAATGTGAATTTTGGATAAATTTATTATATATCACAAACGGTAAATAGTGACAAATCCTAGCAACAAATAGAAAATATAATCATAAACAATGATACTTTAATATAAAACTAACGATTATAAATTAATAATGTCTTGGTCATTGATGGATAAGCAATAATCAATAATCGATCGATTTCGAATAAATTTGATATTTTAAGAGAAACTTGTTAATTAAATAAATTATCTTATCAATTCCTACAACATATTATGAATGCAACATAATACAAACAAGAAGATGTAATAAAATATAGCAAATTATAATTACATTTGCGAATTTTCAAGTTAGTTTCTCAATGAAATAATTTCTCTCTTTCGAATGACGTATTCCCGATAAATTTGCATTTGCAGACATGTTTGGTTTCGGGTGTTGTGACCACAAATGCAACAAGTAGCACGCATACGATTCCGTGCAAATACCGGAAACGAAACAATTCCAATATTCGCCAGATTTCCGGTTTTATAACATTACATTGTTTGTCCAGGTCGGTAAAATATGACGTTGTTATCAGTTTGGGAATATACAAAATGTTACTTGCAACATCCTACATTGATACAATGTAATTACGGAAGTGATTTCCTTTGTTTATTTATAATTTTTTTATTGTTAAATTTTAAAATTTAAGTGAATTTATTTTTATTTCTTTTATTTTTAAAAAAGAAAAACAAATGGATGACAAATTATTGATAGAATACAATAACAACAATTTTTGCTTGGAAACGTTTTAAAATAGTTTTTATTTTCTCGAATACTTTTGTTTATATTTTCTGAATTTTGAAATTGATTAAAATTTTAACTTTTTCTATAAAGTTTTCTTTTTTGTTGAATATTGTTTTACATGTAATTTTAATTGAAGAAATGGGATCTTTTTGGGTATAAATCATGAATTTAATTAATTATTTTTCAACGCAATGAGTTATAAACAATAAATTAAAAAAGATAATCTATTTGTAGCAAAGTTATTAAAAAAGAAACACAAGTCCTAGGTCGTATAGTGGTCATTATCCCCGCCTGTCACGCGGGAGACCGGGGTTCGATTCCCCGCCTGGGAGTTCCTTTTTTAAATTTTTAAACAATAAATTAATAATACAATCCGATATATTACAAAAAATACCAATTCATTCGACTTTTATAAGAATTTCGTCGGTAATTCATTCAAATCATGAGGTTAACTTCAAAAAAATTCAGTATATTATTTCATATTATAATTTATTGAAAAGAAATAAAAGAAATTGTTAAATTATTTATTTATAAAAAAATAATTAAAAACTAAAAATCAAAAAACAATACAACAAAAATGTCATTCCTTCAAATCTTGTCATTCATAAAACTGAAAAATAAACAAAAAAAATTGGCAAATTTTTGCATCGAAAAATATGTTCCAAATAGATGTTAACAACAATTAGCAACATTTTACTGAAGAACAATTACACATGGAAGAGTCGCCGGGCCCTTTTTATCCACATGGTTGATAATTTATAACATTTCGCATCTCCCATCGGGAGCAGCAACAAACAGGACGTTATGGACAATGAAATAGTTGTCGAACATACAGGAAATAATATTGCATTTCGGGGACGAGTTCGCACCTCAAAACGTGCGAACTAATTAGTTAATTGCATGCATGTATTACGTGCGCAAATTCCTGGGAATTTATTTCAATTTATTTCCAGGTGAAATTAAATTCTCAAATAATTGATATAAAATTGTTATGTTCGTTGTGGGATCGTAATTAAGATACGTTTTCTATTACTTACAAATATGAAGTTTATAATTAGTTATGTAGTTTTGTTCATAACATTTTAATGTCACTTTAAATTAATTTGAATTTAACATTTATTTTTAGAAATTTTGCTAATTTTTAAAATCATATTTGGCAACTAAAATTTTAATTTGAAACAATTTTTAAATAATTATTTGAAATTTACTGAAATTATATTATATTATCTGAAATTAAAAGTGTAGGATTCTGGCATCAAAAAAAATCATAATTATAACTTTAAAAATGTGTCAAAATAATTCATTTATGTCAACATTAAATTTAATTAAATTCAAGTAAAATTTGTTCAAAAAATTGTTACAAAATGATTTAGTAATCATAAAATTTCAAAATTTTCATAAAGTAAAAATTGAAAATTATATTTTTTACAATTTTTCTTTGCAAATTCTGACTGCTAATTGTTGAAAAACAGATCGAATTTTAAAGAACGTAAAATATTTAAAAAAATTGAATTCTTTTTTAAAAGATATGTTATAACATTTTGACTTTCAAGAAAATTTTGTTGCATTTGGATTCAAATATTGAAAATGATAATAAGTTTTTTATAAAGATGAAAATTTTGATCAATATTCAAAAACTAATGAAAAAATTTTCATACGTCAGTCCAACCTTCAAAAAAAAAACAAGAAAAACACCTTAAAAACGGTTGAAACATGACAAATGTGATCAACTGGTTGAAATTTAGTTTCGGCCTGTTTGCGAATGTTTCGAGCGGATTCTAATTGAGATCTTAGAGTGCTTGCATGCGGCCCCAGCGTAAATGTTTTCATTTTTCGCAATGCGAACGGACGTCCTCCAAACAAACAGCCTGCAGCCGCCATGTTTTGCGGTTAAAAACGGGTGAAAAGCGGGACCGAAGGGCGCTAAGAGCATCACACGCCATCATCGAATTTACAAGAGCTGCGAATTTGCTGCGAATTTGCCGCGAACGCTTTCAATGCGTCCAACGCCGAGCGTTTTGTTTGGCTCTAATTGAATTGATGATGCACACAATCGGCCTCGAAAAACCGAAGGTGGCAGAATTCAAAATACAAAATGTACTGAAAAACATTATTTTGAAAAATTTTTATAGGGAAAAATTCTTTAGTTAAATTGATTGATATTAAATGAGATTAATAGGAAGAAAATTCATTGAAGTCAGGTTTAATTGAAGAGAATAAGTAAAATTCAAATTTTGAGCAGGATTTTGTAAATTTTTAAAGTTTAAATTTTATAAGGAATTCCAAATTTATAACAGAATTTCTAAGGAATGAAAGCATCTTCGTTAGTATATTCGTTTTATCCCCGCTTTATCACACGAAAAACCAACGTTCGATTCCCGATGGAGAAAACTTTTTGTTTTATTTTTTAACGAATTAATTAATTAATTTACGGATATATCAATTCGATTGAATTTTATGGTATTTTTTCTACTGAAATCAATAAAAGCTTCAAAAATTTATGGAAAATGTTACTTTTCTATAATAATAATATATATATAAAAATAATAATGATATAAATCAAAAAAATACCATAACATTCGATTGAAAAAATATTTTTGAAATGTTATTTTATTTTTTTTAACACTTATTTCTTTGAATTGGACAATAATTTTTCTTAAATATTAAATTAATGTTTGGCAAATTAATATGATTAAAAATTTAGTGTGATAGACTATAAACTATTTTTGATGATTGTTTATACAGTCACCAGTCACCATAACGACCTCTTATCTTATTTGCAATTGTTCAGATGAATGAATTCATAAACAATTAGCAGATAGTATGCAGATATCGAGGACACGTGCTGTCCCTAAAAACATTGTTAATAAAACTAATAATTAATTCATTGTATCCTATTATGAAATTTATTATTTTTAATACCAATTAAAAGTTTTAAATCACGATCAAATTTTGTTTGCATAAATTATTTACAATAGTTTTATAGAAATTTAAAAGCATATGAAACGATATGAAATGTTATATCGAATTTTTGCAATAAATTCGCATAAAATACGAATCCTGAAAATTGTAATTAGTTAATCACATTAAAAATTAGCATATTTATAGCCATAATATCCATAAATAGCAACAAAATTTTATTTCATTTATTTGCCTGGGTTTTATTCAGCAATTATTATCGTTCCCAATTAGAATTTATTTATGGATTAATTAAAATTATTCAAATTTGCAGTTTTCATGTACACCCACAATTCTCGTGCTTGTAAACTTATTTTATTTATTTATTGCGATAATTTTCAGTTTTATTTTTCATTTTAATGAAAAAAATGTTATGCAATTCAAAAAGTATGTTTTGGAAATAGAAATTAATAAAATAATAATATTATTGTTTAAATTAATTTGTGTACATTGTCTTTGAAAAATGATATATTCAACTAATTTCAATTCAAAGCTATAATAAAATAAAAAATTTGAATTTAATTTGTTATTTAATCGTTGTAATTTTGCAATTGAATAAAAACGACAGAAAACTCGAAACTGGAGACTTAATTTTTTATGACTTTAATTAGGTTCAAAAAATCTATTGTTTTTTTATTATTATTTTTATTTGTTGTAAATATTAAATTATCGTTTATTAAAATATGAAATTATAAGTTAATAATTATAATAATAATTCAATTCATTTGTATTGTAATACAGAAATTATTTTACTAACAAAAAATCAAATTTCTACAGTTTAAAAAACATGGAAAAAAATGTAAATTCTAAATAAATAATTTATATCTTCAATGAATCAGGAATCAGGAACTCATACGAATTCAATGAATGCATGAAAACAAAATCCCCGTGAAAATATTTGGAATGCTTTAAATTCCACGAAACAAACAATTCACGAAATAATTAATTAATCATATTATTGTGAATTAACTGCTTTAATTTGTACTCTTGAAATGTTTATGTTGATGGAACAGTTACAAAAATAAACGATTTTTGTATTATTTTTTTTACAAAAATTATTTATTTATTTTCTGGCTACGTTTCGGAATTATTTTTATTGTTTTTAATTAGAAGGTTAATTGCAAAGGCGATGGGTAATTAATCTTTAATGAATTATGCTTTTTATTTATGCTTTTGTAAAAGATTTGTTTTAGAAAAAGTATATTTAAACCTTGTTTCATATTAAACAGAACTTTAATGTTTTTGAGTAAAAAAAACAGAACAAGAAACTTGTTAAGCAAGTGATTGATAAATTGTTGATTGTTATCATTAAAGTTAGTTTTGGTTTCTTAGATGCTATATATTTTTTTATATTAAATGTAATCTTTCTAATGTTTTAATTTTAATTGTTTTCGTCCAAAAATAGCAACAAAAAATACAAAATAATAAAGTTGAATTGTTTATTGTTATCGACAATTTGCTCTATGTTGAATTGGTTATGAGAAATCTTATAACAATTAAGTAATATACATAATTTTTAAAATTTTAAATCAATTTTACCCAAATTTTCCAAAGGATAAATGTAAATTATAAAATAATTATTAAATTTTTTAATTTACCTCTATGAATAAATATCAAAAATAATTTCTAATAGTTTTAAATGTTAATTATAGAATAATTATTAAATTTTTTAATTTACCTCTATGAATAAATATCAAAAATCATTTCCAATAGATTATAACAGATTATTTTTAGTGTTTCCTATCATTTAATTAATATTTTACCATAAAAAAGCAAAAGAATCACGAAAAGGGAATTTTAAATTTCTTTGATTATTATTATAACATTATTTCAAAATGGTATAAAAAGTAAATTAAGAATTATTTTTATATTTTCAAATAAGAAAACTTAATTGAAAAATAAAAAATTGTGGAATACTTTTATCAAGCAAAGTTTGGCAACTGGATTCGTTTTTATTTCGAAAAAATGTTCGAATTACTCGAAATTGATAGAAAATCAAAATAATTTTCAAATAATCGGCTTCGAAGTTGAAAAATTCGAATTTTAATATTCTAATAATTCTAATAGAAACTTTGTCAACTTTTGAAAACGCTTTTAAACTTTCTCAACTAATTAAATCCCATTTTTTAATCAAAACGACCTTTTTAATACTTTTTCAAAATTGATAATATATTTAATAACGAGAATTTCGTAAATTTCCTTTATAGAAAAATTCCAGAAAAAACTTCCATTAGTTTAAACAATTTTCATATCATTTTTATCAGATTCAAAAAAACGCGGGAAATTTGAATTTCAAACCCCAAAAACCGTCACTAACCTTGAAATTCCTGCCCCCTGGCTGCCTCCTTCGATGAATCGACCCACCCGGGCCCAACTTCTTCTTGCAGCCCGAAGAAAATTCAGTCCGCACTCAAAACAACTTTCTCGACTCGTTTTTTTTCTTTGATTTTTCGCAGACGGCTTATCAGTGGCGGCTAATCGGACGTGGGGGGCGGCTGCGACTCCTCGACGACTCCTCGAAGACGATGACGACTAAATGTGTGACGGATGTATCGCAATCGCAATCAGCGCGCAGAATGAGCGCCGGTGGCGGCGAGCTGGCGGCCGAAGGATGTGTGTGTGCTTTCGGGGGCGGCAGATCGCGCCGTGCGTTCGCACGTTCAACAGGTAAACGACGAGTGTGCTCGCCGCCCGCGATGCATACGCACTTTATGTAGGGAGAGCTCGTCGGCGGCGGCGGCGACGACGTTTGCCGCCCCCGACGTCCCCCACGTCCACATCGCCGCCATCGCCGAGGCTATCAGCGAGGGGACACGCATTCCGCCAGGCCCCATATGGGTGCACCCGGGGGGCAGCGTGGGCGGCGGCCCCCAGGTTGTTTGATAATGGAGACGTCATTTGTTACGCGATTATGGCGCGCGTTTTTAATGCTTCAGCTCATTTCTTCGGATTGCATCATGAAATTCGTAATTTTCTGGTCTTCAATCGCATTTCATACATAATTTGGGTTTTTTCTGGGAAAAAATGGGGGGAGTTTTATGATATTTGCAGAGATTAATGCTTTCTGAAATGATTATGACCCGAAATCAGTTTAGAATACAGTTTGAAGGTTTCATTATATCGTACCTTAAATTTCCCAAAAATTGGAACCATTTCTGATAGCATCAATGAACATTTGGTCGACCATTATTTATTTATTTTATTGCACTCGTATTGACACCCGTAATAAAGATAATTGTAGCAGTAATCCTTGTTATCACAAATATTATCATGTATTATATGTACGTTTAAAAACGAGCGCAAATAATTGTATTATTTGTGCGCGCAAACAAACATGAAGATGTACTCCCTTTTGTTTATCGTTCTTGTGCTGCTGCTGCAAAGAATTCAATCTCATTACGGTGACACATTCGCAAATTAATTCGCAGACGTTCAAAAATGTCTTTCTGCTCTTTGTGATCCGTTCGGGCAATCAAAACGAATCGCTCATGCATTAAATGCGACACTTCAAAGCAACACATACAAACAATTTTTAGAACTTAATTTACAGTTTTCACATCTCATGATTTTCCCTTATTTGTTTTAATTACATAAACGACACTGGGGACAGGAAATGCTTCCTTAAGTTATTTCAGTAAACAATTTTCAAGTACTTTCTGAGTGCGCCTCAATCATGGACATAAATTACTTTGATAACTCAAGATAACGAATATCATATTCGTTGATTATTGAATCAACATGAAGATTGTAGATTTAGAAAGCACGGAAATTAAGTTGATGTGACGCAATCCTGTACGCATTAAACGGTGTGCGCTCGCATAATTAAAGTCATGCTGATGCCATTATTTAACGTATTGCATCAATTACGATGAAATATCGGTTCCGTGCATCGGCCAATCTAATTACTGCGCTTGTCAACACGCCATTTCGTAATGCATCTAATTAAATCAAAACAAGAGAGGCTGAACTTGTTCAATGCCACTCGATGTGCACTCAGTCCAAGAAATATTGTTGCATATTTCAACGAAGTGGTTTTCATAACATCCCCAAGGATATTTTCACAATGTACAGTTTCCATGTTGCTAACATTTGCCCGATGAGATGTTTTTTATGCTTATGGTTGCATTATGTCATAAAATTTATGATGCATAATGTCCTTTGTTTAAATATTTAAAGTTGATATTTGACATTTCCGCATCAATCGATATATCAATTAAGAGTTAACATTCAATAGCCCATTGAAAATTAATTAATCAATATCAAATTAATGCAATCACTGAAATAGATTGATGATTTTATACATTTACATCAAAATGCAATTTGTCGAGTGGTACTCATACCTAATTAAAAACATCTCATTATCGACGCATTACGAATCGATTTGAGGTGATTACATTCAATTATAAGTACAATATCAAAATTGTAAATTAAACAATAATTGATGTAATTGATTAATGTTATCCATAATGTCAAAAATTCTGTCATACATCAACATAATAATTTATACCGACAATAAATGTAAGCATCAAAAGCGCGATTAATGATTTACATTTACAAGTAAATTCAATCAAACCCAATTTGAAACAGATTCAAAGGTATTGAAATCAATTTGGTAAATTTTGGGTTAAATGCATCATTGGTTACATGTTGTTAAGTAACAATTTTGTTTGTCGAACAAATCTAATGTCAATTTAAAAAAAAATCACTCAATCGAAATGGTCTTAATTGACATGATATACAATTTCGAAGGAAAATGTTCAATAAGGAAGGGGGCTTTGAAGCAACATAGGCTCTAATGTAAACAGCCCTAAATAATATAAATAAAATGTTTATCCATGGGATAGATATATTCTAATACTAACTGAAAGCAAACGGCTAAATTCGTATCAACTAGAACAAATCCCATTAAGAGCTCATACAAAGGGAGCCGTGAATCAGTCATCGATAAATGTAAATATTACACAGATAGCATTCGGAGACGATGCGCATGCCGTCGTTTCCAAATATGTACATATTTCACTTCTTTTTCGAATATTTGCCGCGCCGCTTGGGCCCGACCGTCGTGCTGACGTTGGGCGCCGCCTCCTGGTGCTGCTGCTTGTCGCCGGAGGCGGCGGCCGGCTCGTCAGCTGGTTGGTGGGTGTCATGGGCGGCCGGGTCGGATTGCATCTTGGCGTCGCCGGGCGCGTCCGCAGCGTGTCATCCGTTGAACTCCAGCCGGCCGACGATGTCGCGCACCGTCGCCAGAAGGTTGGCGTCCTGGCTGCTGTTCTCCAGCAGCTTCGCGTGCAGGCTGAGCATGTACGCGTCGATGGTGCTGATGTTCGGCACCTCGCTGATGCCGGGCAGCTTGACGCCGCTGAAGCCGGCGCTGAGCGTCGAGCGCAGATGGTCGAGGTGCACCTGGAGCGCGCTGTTGTTGCGCCGCTGGAGCGCCAGCTCGCCCTCCAGCTTCTCGATGCCGGTGCGCATGTTCTCGATGTGCTTCTGCAGGATGGCGTTCTGCTGCTCGTAGTCGGTGTTCGACTTGCGCAGCTGGCGCAGCTCGGTGTCGCGCGTCTTGTTGTGGTCGAGGAACTCCTCGGTGAAGATGGGGATGTCGAAGTTGGTCGGGTACTCCACGTTGTTGTTATTATTGTTGTTGTTGTTCAGCGGCGCCTGCTCCTTTATCGTCGGCACGCTGCTCGGCAACGCAGGCTTCTGCGCCTCCTCCTTCGACGATTCCTTCAGCTTCTTTTCAGCTGGAACTTGCGGCGATTGCTGTTGGGCTTGTTGTTGCTGTTGCTGCTGCTGCGTGAAGATTTTGTATGCGTCTGTTTGCTTGTAGGCGTTGTATTCCCGTGTGTAGCGTTCGCGATCCTGTTCAGCTGCATCCAAATATTGTTGCTTCTTTTCCGCAGGCAGATTACTCCATTCAGAGGCCAACATTTTGGTGATTTCTGCAAACGAGAGGCTGGGGTTTGAGGCACGCACGGCGTCTCGGCGATCGTTCAAAAATCGAACATATCCTACAATTCATATTCATTAAATAAGGTCCCTCGTAAAAGTTTTCTAAAAACGTACCTGTCAATGGATGCCTGGGTGCTGTACTGTCTTTAGGCTTCTTACGCTTTTTGCCTTTTGTGGTTTTTAGCTTGGGCGTCATATTGTCTGAACTATCGGGGGCCTTTTCATCGATGACTGCTGGTTTTGGGGGCGATTTTTCTGTGGGGGCAGTTCCATTTTGGGGGGCCTCAACATTTTGAGGTGCTGTTCCATTCTCCATGATTACAGTACTAAAATACCATAATTACATCAAGATATTAATAATACATGATTGCTAATTACTGAGTCCTTACCGAATTTAATTATATTAAGGTAATTTGTTTATTTATTAAAAAATATTTATTAGCAAACAAGATGGCGGACACCATATGACGATTGTCGTGTAATTTGTTTCTACTAGTATTTTGAAGAGGTCACCCATATGTGTAATTAATAATTATTTTAAAAACGGATCTTTGTTAAATGTTAATTGAAATCTATTTTGCTATTATATCGATATTGAATACGTGTGAGGAATTTGTTTAACTTATGTAGTTTTATAGAATTCAGAAAGCATAGCTTCCGAAACATAACCCTAGAATTCGCTGCATTATGTAATGAAATGATTAATTTGTAAAAACAGCTTCTTTTATTATTGTAAATACGTAAAAATAGGTAACATTATTAATATTGTTTATGTAAATAAATAAATTGCAGACATAAAGAAAGGATGTTTCAAATCTCAACTAATAGAGGTCGCAATGCACTTTATATTGTTTTGTTGGATCCACAATTTGTTTAT